>JAQQTO010000038.1:7725000-7997500 GCA_029884595.1 Ormosia semicastrata | reverse complement strand
GAATATATATATATATATATACAGAGCCTAGAGCGTTGAACGTAGTAGATAAGCTTTGTAGGTTGAGTGGCATTGCTTTATAGTTTATAGGCAGACAAGGCGCATCTGGTTACCCTCTTTGCGTTCCTCAGTTCGTGGCAAAGCATACCAGTTGAATTTCAATTGCTCACTGTATTCATTGATTAATAATTTGTTTATGCTATTTGGTATTTTGTATGGTATTATTCTATATACTCAGCTTTGAATTGATCAACATCATTACCTTTTAGTTTGCATTGAGTGGTGGATGTTTTGACTTTATTATATATCTGTATAAATCGGAAATAGATTCTTTTATATGAGAATTTTACATCATAAAATCAAGTAAAGAAATAAATAAGCACCAAAACTTTAAATAATGAAATTATTTTAAAATTTGTATGATCTTACATTAAGATATTTGTATTTATTTTTTATTTACACAATCTTTTCATATGAAAAATTTATATAAAAAGATCTATTTCCGTATAAATCACATGACTTTCCACACGCACAAATGCAAACTACAGTGATCAAATAGAGGTGATAAAAGAGAGACAAATGAATTAAGGCTTGTGTATCAAAAGGGGTCCCCAAATCAAGAAGTGACGCGCGTTCATTTGATTCCACATACATTATTCGTTGTGATTAAACTATTCTAATTTATAATTAATTTACATGTAAGTGTGTTCTCTCTCTCTCAGGCTATGGGATTGTGTTGTGGACTTCTAGCCGCCAATCATATTGGCTTCCCTCAAAGTTGATTCCTTTGCTTCCTTCTTAAGCCATTTTCACCCAATCAATGTCACTTTCAGCCTTACCTAATTGGTAACATTATTTATGTGCATGGTAGCCATGCTTTTTCTCCATTGAGTAAGATTATGGTGTAAATTACCTCACTTTCGTTATCATGGGTCTCATTGGCATTTCCTATACCAAACACTTTTTCTTTCGATTTTTGGTTTTCGTTTTTTCGGTTTTCGGTGGGGGAGGAGGTATGGGGGAGAATGATGGGTTATTCTAACTTTTTCGTACAGTAGACCAGCTTTTCCTTCCTATTACTAATTCAAAGGAAGTTTATGTCACTAAACCAGGAGATTATTAGCTATGCTTTTAAGATTTTTGCATTCTCAAAGTAGTGAACAGCTTCATGGAAGGACAGTAATTATTAATTAATACATGTTTTGCATGCGAAATGTCCAATAAGCTATCAAATTTCGGTTCATGTGAAAAGAGAAAAAAAAATATTGTTGCAAAACTAAATGATATAAAAGACTTAGGGGGTGTTTGAAAACAACTGATAAAATTTGATTATTTTAATAATTGATTATTGTATAATCGATTATTGTTATAATTGATTATAATAGAATCAATTTTATATTTAAATATGTTAGTTAAAAAATTATTTTAAACTAATTTATTTTATTTAGATGATATAAAAAATTATTTTTATACATTAAATTATTAAAATAAATTTAAAATGATTAAAAAATTATTTGATTAAAGATAAAATGATATTTATATATCAAAATATAATAATAATTTATAATTTAGAATCATAAATTTTAATATTTAGCATTATAAAAAAAACTTTTATAATGTATTAAATTTCATACAAAAACTAAAATTGATTTTATATAACATAATTAAACAGTGAAAAATATTTTTTTTTTCAAAAAAAAAGTTGTTGGCAACAAATTTAATCTGTTTCAAAACATGCACTAAGTCTCTTCTTATGGTACTATTACAGAGTTTATTTTTACACATTGAGTCTCAAATTGAGTTGTTTAACTTGTAGTGGTTATTTAACTAGCTATATGGTTTGCCAAACATATGATTAATAGTATTATTATCTTCTTACATATTGATTCAATTTCAGATCATTAGATCGAAGTTTAGGTTTTTATGGTATGCCATTGATAATATAGTGACAGGGAAAAAAATGATAATTTTTTTATGTTTTGATATGAATTTTGTAAATCTTTTTCTTAAAAGTGCATAACATTGATTGTTTTGCAAGTTCAAAAAGTTATTTATGTATGTAAAAATTGTAAATTTGTTTTTTATAATAAAAAAGTAGTTTATATTTTCATTAAAATAATGTGGTAGTTAATAATCATGATATGCTTAGATTATTGTGATTAGATGATAATATAACACGAATATATATACTAATATCTAAATTAAAACATCTTATATATATACCACTGTAAGTGCAGTGGTAGAACTTGGGTTAAAATTTTGAGGGGCATTATTAGCTTGAACCCTCCTTTGATTGTGGAAGAAAATGAATACAATAATAATGATTTTTTTTTTCTTTTATCAAGATTTTACTTTAAAACGTCATGATGTTTTTAAAAAAAAAAGCCACCTTAGTCAGGTAGTAAGTAGTATGAACATATTTCTTAGTTATGTTACTTATGTACATGTGTGCACCCCTCAACAATGACTACATATACTTAAGATTGAAATATATTATAATTAACCATCTTTTGAAAAAAAAAAACTGAAGTCAGGTTTACTTCTAATGAATACTAATTACCAATTAACACAATAACATAAGGCAATACAAATGTATTTTGTGGCTCGTTGAGGTTAGTGCTATGTTCTTACTTTTAAATAGGGCAGTGATCTCCTCTTCTCTCTAACTTTTATATATAAAAAAAAAATCATATAAAATTCAATAAAGATTAGCTCATTCTTCATTGATAAATTATCATTAGTCATACAACATTTAAACTGATCACATATATATTAAACTTTTAGATTAATTATTATGTGATTTAAAAATAATTTTCTAATCTTAAACACTCATATAATATTTAATAGTTATAATCCACTCATCATTTCGAAAATATATAGGCCTACAATTGCCAATGAAGAGGTGGTTTAGTTGGTAAGAATTGAAATATTTGAATATTTTAAAATGTTATAGCTAGCATGCGCTTCCCTCAATTTTAAAAAAACAAAACAAAACAACACACAATTAAAAAATTAAAGATTTAATTTTGATATATTATTATTATAAAAGTTTTTTACATCATTATTCAATCTTATAATATCATGTTATTAAAAAATTAATTTTATAATAATTTTCTCAAAAGTCATATATATAATAATATATAATTGATTGATAAAATAAAAAAATTTATACTGATAATATATCAAAATTAAATTCAAAGATTAATTTCCAAAAATTTTATCACGGGCTTAAATTTTATGCATGGACGTTTAGAAAAACACATTCTGATCCTCTTCATCCTCCTTTTTTCATTTAGTATTGTAATATTTCATATCACAACTGAATGACCATGCATAACAATCAATTTATTGTGGTACCGATCACGGTGTGTTTAATTTGATGTCACGTGCATCAAAACGTGAGCCCTCACCCTTAATATCCAAACCCTGTTTCTCTCCAAATAAGAAAATAAAAAATGATAATAATCCCCATTTTTTTTAAGATTACTAATTATTTTCACATATTCCATTTTTTTGAACTACACATGAGATTAATTTTTGTTTGACCGAATACGTTTCCCTACAAATAGTTATTTCTTTAAAATTTGATTAGCATCCTCATTTCAAAAAGTTTAAGTTGTTTATTACCTTAGCCCTCCCTTTATGGGTAACACTTTCTTTTTTTATCTAGCATTTTCCTGACAACTTACTCGATTAATTATTCATGCTATACTTGATTACATCTTCATGACTTGAAATTTTAAATATGCATGATGAATTTATAATTATAAATTATCTAAAATAAATAGTATTTTTGGTACAAGCAATTATTTTCACAATTTCGTGTAAAAAGTAGTAGTGATTAAGTAAAATTTTTTCTAAGATGATGACTTTAAGATTCAAATTATTTTCATTATAAGTAAGGTTTGTCTAAAAGTGTAATCTACTTTCATTGCAACTAACCAATCTTAAATATTATCTAAAATAAATAGTGATATTATTATTTTGAGAAGAATTGTGTTATTTGTACATTAAATTGTTACATCATCTTTTACATCATTCTTATTTTGGAAACAAAAAATGAAGAGAGAAAGAGTGTATTGAAATACATATTTTTCTTATTTTATTTTATTATTATAAAAAAGTGATATAAAAATAATGTAATAAAATTAATATACAAATATCTTTATTGTTTTCAGAATCCGTCATAAACCAGTGTCCATAATAACACGGGTTCTTTTTTTTTTTTTGGGGTACAATATAACACAGGCTCTTTTATAATAAGGAAAAAAAAAACAGGAAGTAAAGATTAGTGGTGCTTAGGCGGGGTCCACTGAACACGGTTCTTAAAGCTTTTGGCCCCCTACAAATACCTTCATTCCCCCCTTCCTGCATTGCCATCAACCACAGTCATCTGTATCTACACACTACACATCATCATCCTCACTTACACTCCCTCCTTCCCTTTGCAACTTGCACTCCCAGTGATCTCTGGGTAGAGATCTCTGTTGGATGCTGTTGCGTTGCTTCAGGTAATTAAATTCAATCTCAAAAAGCTTTGTACTTTGCCTATTATAGCTAGCTTGCTTTCTGTGTGTTTTCCAAAATTCCACCACATGCATGTATGTACCTGACACTGCTTTGTAACTTGAAATTCTTTTGCACACTTCACTAGCTAGCTTATTAGTATATAATTGCTCCTGCTTCTTGGGGGGTTTATTTTTTTGTTTCTGAAATTTGATTACTTGTATGCAGCAAAGTGGTTTTACTTCTCCTTTGGGTTAGTGGAGATGTCAGCTTCTAGTTCTATGACCAAGAAGATCCAAACCCAAGGCTTATCTTCCTCTCTGAGGATAGACGAAGACACTATGCTGATGCCGAAGCAGGGCATCGTCACCATTTTGGGCTCTGACTCTCAAACAAACACAGCTTCTGCCTCTTCTCTGCGAAGAACTCTATCCGCAGACATGTCCTCCAAGAAATGGCTTTCTCAAAATGGGTCCTCCTCCTCCCCCATGAAAAAGATTGCTTCATCTGAACAACTCTTGCACTTATCCAAAACCATTGCTGGCTCATTGTCCTCCTCCTCCGAAGGAGAAGATGAAGCTGAAGCTGAAGCAGAAGCAGAGAGAGAACGACTTGAGATTTGGAGCTCAATCCAAAGGAACAAAAAGGAAGAGCAAGAGAAAGCAGGAGCATTTGACATGTGGAGCTCAATCATGTCCCTCAAGGACAACAATGAAATCTCCAAATCACTTCCAGTCACTCCTTATATTCACCCTCTTGTGAAAAGGTCAAAGAGCACTTTGAGTGAGAAGAGCCTCGAAATCTGCACTGAGAGTCTTGGATCCGAGACTGGCTCTGATGGGTTGTTCTCCTCATACCCACCATCTGAGACAGGGGATGCAGAGGAAGAAGAGCAACAAGAAGAGAAAGTGACAGAGGAAGCATATGAACCAGAAGAAGAGTTGCAAGTGCCAAGGTACAATTCTGCTGCAGCTACCAAGAAGTCCCCACCACGCTCTTTCCCTCCAGCACTCCCTTCACTCCACATGCGGTCCCACCGTGACAACGGAAGATTGGTCCTTGAAGCTGTGTCTGTTCCTTGTCAGAACAACTTTTGTGTTCAACGCCAAGATGGTCGCCTTGTCCTCACTCTTGCCAATCACCATGACCACGAAGAGAACAAGGAGGTTGCTGAGAAAGAAGAGAATGATGGTGTGGAGGAGTTGGAGGAAGAGTTTGGAGGGTTTGAGGAAGATGATGATCGAGATGAAAAGGAACTTGAAGAGGATCAGGATGAGGATGAAGATGATGAGACAGAGGAAGAGGAGGCTGGGGAAACTGAGAGTGACGTTAGGGATGTGGAGAGTGTGATAGAGAAAGCACCGTTATTGTCTAGTGGGATTGCTACTGGTGTTCATAGGTTAGCATTGGTGATGAATAAGCCAATTGGGTTAGTTAATAGGAATCCAAAGTGGTCAGAGAAGTTCAATGAAGTGGTCAATTTTGAGGATGTTAATGTGGTGGAAGTGGAACCAAGTCCAGTGGCACAATCACTGCCTCCAAGGCCAAGGGTTGCTAGGTTGATTCCATCAACACCAGCTGCAACTGCGGCTTCTTTCAATTTCAATGCTTATGAATACTACTGGCGGACCAAGCCCACAGCAAAAGCTGCCATTGTTCCTAACCCACTTTCCCATCAACAAAACAACAACTCATCTTTGAAGAACAATAGCAGCAAGCTCATTGTCTCTGGGGACATGAAACAAATCCCCAATAATGAGCAACAACAATTGCTGGTTCTGAGAGGGAAGAATGGTGATTACTTGGTTCACAATTTGAGGAGTTGCAAGGATTCTAGAAGGTCTTTTCTGTTCTGGGAACCCTGTTGCATTGCAACCTCCTGAGTCACAAACAACAACCTCATATGGCCCCACTGCTAATCCAAAATCCATTGCTTAAACACTATTTATTACTCCATCCTTTTATCTCTACCCAGTTCCACTCTTTCAGGGAGCTGTAGTCAAATAAAAGAAAAGGGAGAGGGAAAGAGGGATAGTGAGAGAGAATACTTTATTTGTAAGATCAGAGAAATGACTTGAACAGTATCATATATAATATAGTTATCTGTCTTAATTTGCTATTACCTAATACGTACATAACGTAATCTTAGCTCATCTTTGACTTGGTGGACTGTCTTGTCCTGCTCTAAATTATCATGGTTTCTTAACTTTTCAACTTTCTTGCTTTTGTAATCCAAGCCAATGGGATTTCAGAATGGGTCGTGTCCTGCCTAATTGGTCTTATTTTTTGGGAACACCATGATCATTCCCTGATTTGTTTTGCCTCTCCAGAGTTCAAGTTAAGAAAGTGACTAATATATGTTCAGCCAAAGAAAATTAAAAAGGTAACAGATATTTATTGATTATGTCTACATTTTTGTTATTCTTAATTATAATTTCTCTAATACCTACCAATTTATCATATGTTAAAACTTGTCAACCGAGCCATGCATCCATTGGTCTTTATTAGAAATAAAAAGAATACAAAAAAACTTCGGCAAGTGCACAACTAAAAAAAAAAAAAGTAAATATACCCATATGTATTTTGCAACATCATGAAGACATTTTTTATGATATGATTAAACATGTAAAACAAATGATGACAGCATCATCTCCAACTGAAATATATTTTAGCTGCCATTTTTCTGTGGGTGGGGTGACAACTTACGAATATAAAACAAAAACAATACAAACTTAGAAATAAACAATTAACATGGAGGGTGATTTTGCTTCCAATATGTTGCTAATGCTATTGCATGTTTCACATGTCTTTTTTTTTTATCCATAGAGAGAGAATCTTCCTTTATTTACTTGTCTTTTTATCCACCCACGCCATGAACCCAATCCCCTGCAGTCCTGCGTGTACCAACAGCAGTGGGCTCTTAGTTATAGAGATGCTATTGTTTGTGATCCAAAATATTAGTTGCTCAAGGTTTAACTACAATTACGGATTTCTCCTTTGAAGAGTGCTTTCTCTCTGAGACAATCAACTGATTCAACTACAGTTTTCATGGAAGATGTGTGCTGCTAATCAGAACGCAGGATTTCACCGAATGTTTACAACTTGAGTTTAGCTGTACGATGCTATTGCTACCGTAGGGTGCATTTAGATGAATTAAAAAATAAATTCAGATAGCTAAAAAAGTATTGAGAAATTCTTAGTCGTACATAAATGTAACACGTTATTTTTACATATATACATAAAAAGTTAGAGAGATAGTAATTTTTTGTGACGAGTAGGTAGGGGTGTCAAAATGAGTCAAGTTTGATGGGCCGACCCAAATAACTCGACAAAATGAATAGGTTGGATTAACAAAATATCAGTTCAAAACTTACATGTAGAATGAAATTTATTTCGAATAAATTTAGTCAACCCATTTTTAGCATTACATAAAACTAAATGAATTGGGTTTGGTTAAGAAAATACTTGCCCAAAACTTATATGACCCGAATGCCAAATAGAAAAATGGCGGACTCAAATGGTAGGTGGCCGTTTGACACCCCTACTAGTAGGTTTAGTGGGACTCATTTTTTCTCTCTCACCAACTTTTTGTCTCTTGTGTGTAAGAATGACATGTTACATCTATATACACACAAAAATACCTCAAAAGCATTTTTTTTCTATTTTTCTATTTTTTTCCATAAATAGCTCATTTTAGTTTTATAAAAAATAAAAAATTGATTATTTTTAAATTTTATTTATTTTAATAATTTTATTCAAACATTTAAAAATATTTTTTTTTGTAAGGCCAAGAACACATCTTAATGGACTTGGTGGAGGAACCTCTTAGAGAGGTCCCTAGATGGCACCCTAATAGGACCCGGGATAGGACTGGGTATAGGGGAAGGAAATTAGGGGTGAAGAATAATTGTGGAAATCGAATTCCGCTATTATTTTTGTACGTATGTAACTCTAACCAACTAAATTATTAATATGAGACAATATTTAAAAATATTTAATAAGTACTTTTTTCATTAAAATAAATATTTTTCTTGTAAAAATATACAAACAAATACACCCATAATCTCATTTCATTGCAATAATAACAAACAACTGCAAGATAACACTTGCCCATTGTTATTGATCTTTAGCTCTTTGTGATATGAGTGAAGATCACGTGTTTTTTTTTACTGTTTTTTTTTTATTTTTTCACTTAATTTTTGTTAAATAAAAATAGAATAATATTATTTATTATAAAAATTATAATTACTTTAATCTTATTCATTTGACAAAATGTAGAACGAAAGAGAAGGAGATAAATAAATAAGAAAAGGACAAGTAATCTTATCTCTTGTAATATACTATGAAGCATAGATATAGATACGTAACACGGGATATGGATATGAAGACATATCAAATTTAAAAATTGTAGGGCGCTTGACACAAAGATATATATATATATATATAATTATAAAATTTAAATAAAAAAATTCATAATTTATTAATATTATTTTTATAAGTTTAAGAATTTATAATATCTTAATATATATCATATGTGTCAATATTTGCTACTTAGTAAGACTCTTCTAAAAAATATGTAGCATAATTTCTATTGATATATTTTAAAAAATCTCCTAAACTAACTTCTCCTAATAGAACTAATCATGTATGAGTACATGTACATAAAAAAAATTAACTAGAGGAAATGTTGGTGCGACGCAAGCTTTAGTGACGATAAAGTGGACGATTTGGTACGAACAAAGGTAGAAGAAATAGATAAAAATAGTGGTGTGTGAAAAGATAAAACTTAAAATACTGATAAGTGAAATAGTAGCTTAAGACATTAGTTATGTGATCGGACTTGAGTGAGTTACAGGCTTACTAATTAAACGTTAATAATAGAAACTATTTTTTTTTTAAAAATATTAATGAGTCGTATCTAAATTACGTTTTAGACATGTCTAAATGTGTTCGAAATGTATTTAAATATGTCTGAGATGTGTCTAAATATATTTAAAATATGTCCAAATTAAAAATAATAATTTTTTTAATTAAACACATTTTAATATACAAAACACATATATCATACAGATATTTCATATATCTAACACGGACGCGCCGTGTCCGTGCTTTATACGTAATATACCATCATAACCGTCAATCATTTACACTTGCACTAGCAGTGAAATTTTTTTTTTTAACATCGCTTTTTTAACCCAAAAGAACAGTACTAAATCATCAATCGAACGCAACCTCTAGTGTAATACGCCAATTGTTGCATCTTTCTTTTAAGTTTTTAATTAATTCACATACTCAAATTCACACACATACCCTACACCTAAAAGGGCACCCAAAATGAATAAGGGTGGGATTTAATCTTAATACCTCATTACTACCTGAATTACGTAACACCTTCTTACATCTTTGTTAAGTTACTTATAACCATTGCAAATTAATAATTAATTAATCATCTTTTTTTTTTTAAGCCAGTATAATGCCCACAATTAATTGACAATCAATGAGCTATTGAACCATAATGTTAATTTCCTCCCTCTGTTCAAAATAACACCTTAGGGTGGATTTGTTGGTGGTGATTTCATTAATTAATATTCAAGAGAGAATATTCTGTACATTTCATGTATAAATTAAAATCAATCAACAAAGGACACATCATCAATTTAAATATAAAATAATTATGCAATACAAAAAAATATATAATTATTTAGTATTGATTGATTTATTAGTGTTTGAATTTCTCTATCGAGGTCAGAAAATAGAAATAGATTCACAGCAAAAAAGAAAAAAGAAAGAAAAAAATAGAAATAGAAAGAAGGAGGGAGTATAAAATGAGGAAAAACACACCGTCGTTTGGACCTAAGATTGTGCACAGAATTGACATAGACGCGACTTTTGATTGTCGTTTGAGAGGGTTAGGACTTGGGATTAACGAAATTGGTTGAGAATGAGAATGTGAAACGGAAACAGAAAATCGTTGCAAGATGGGAGAGACAAGTAGTAGCGCCAATGAGGATTTGCTTATCAAAAAGTTTTTCGCCGAAGTCAGCGAAGTTGAGAGAGACAATGAAGTCCTCAGGTCTTTCTTTCTATTTATATCTCTGTGTTTCTTTGCGTGATTGATTTTGTGCTTCCTGATTCTAATTTGTTTTCGTCGCTATTTCTCTATCTCTTTCTTTTTTAGCATGCGCTTTTTTGTTGCCATAGATTACCTCTGTTAGGTTTTTTTTTTTTTTTTGGTGGCAGTTATTCCGGTATAATTCTTGCATCCAATGGAGAATTTTCGTGCCTGAGTTGTGATGTTTACAATCTCACGTGTAATAAAAAATTTGCGTCATTTGAGTTATTGGTGTCTCAATAGTGCTGTGCTGCCTGCGTCATTTGAGTTTGTTTTTCTTGGTTGAAATTGAGTCCTTGGCGGATAGATGCAAGGTATTAAGTGAGATTTTTCATAAAATAGGGCGAGTGTTATAGTTATACATGTGCTGAGCTGATGATACCTTTGACTGTAACCGGAAAGAATTATATATTGATGGTTAGAATTGGATGATGTGCTGTTTGTCGGCTAGAATGGAATGGAATGTGTTGATATTGACTGTTGAGAGAAGATGTAACAACTAACAAACATGAAAGGCAGTGATTATGATACCTGAAGGAAGGGAGGGGAAATCAGTAATTGTCATTGATGGTTTATTAACATACAATAATACTGGGTGGGCTTTGATTGCAAGCATATGTATTCCTCAATTTGTAGTTTCACTGTTATATGATTGTTAGGTTCTTATAACTAATATTTATCTTCCAAATAAGTAATTTTATTATTGTATTAAATTTTAACATTTTCTTTGCTTTCACAGGATTCTCTCTTGTTTTAAGTTAAATCCATTTGAGTATCTAAACCTACCATTTGATGCATCACCTGATGATGTGAAAAAGCAGTACCGCAAGGTAACTCCTTCCTCCAACTGAGCAAAGTTTTAAATGTTCTGCAGGCCGCTTATAACATACTTTTTCTAATCTTTTGTAGTTGTCATCGATGGTTCACCCCGACAAATGTAAGCATCCACAGGCAAAGGAGGCTTTTGGAGGTACATATATGCCTTGATTTATTATTTCTGCAGGCTGGCATATTTAAAAATGGATATCAATTATGACTATAAGTTCTGCAGCTAGAGTTTCGTTTGATTTGTTTTCTAAATGTTTGTTATGTAATTTACTTGTGTGCAGCACTAGCAAAAGCCCAACAATTATTACTTGATCAAAACGAAAGAGATTACCTTCTTAGCCAAGTTAATTCAGCAAAAGGTTAGTGTAAATTATTATTTTTACTTGGCATTTAGTATGTCTTACTCTTAATGTTGCAAATTCTTTTTATTAAGGGGTCATTGTGTTGGACATTGAGAAAAGTGATTCTCAATTATTGGGAAACCTTGTTTTACTATCTTTATAATTAACGCATGGAAGGCTGTTGAATCTCTAGTACAAGTAAGTTTTTGGGTCAAATTAGTTTTAGAATTAAAGAATTTAGGTAGAATTTAGATAAGTTTTCATTATTTTTTAGTATTATAGGTTTTTGTGTTCACTAGCTAATGAGATTTTAAATCTTTGATTGAAACAGGTTTGGATTTAACTCAGAAGAAAGGAAAAGAGTTGCTCACTCAGTCCGTCACCTGGCGATGAGTCAGTATTGCAAGGCGAAGCTTCCAGTCGCGCCATCGCGAGGCGATAATGCGAGCCATCGCGAGGTGATGAAGGGCCATCGCGAGGCGAGCTGCTAGATGGAAGGACTTTGGAAGCTGCTGTGAGTCTTGCCTCATACACAGGTCATCGCGAGGCAATGAGGGGCCATCGCGAGGCGATGGTCGTTATCCAGCCAATTTTAAATAGCCAGACGAAACACTTTTTACGTATCTTTCGTTTTGTTCCTTTTCTGAACTCTGAAATATTGGGGTTTTACCCATAGCTCTGCTAGGGTTTCATCTTCTTCCACTTCCATTGATGATTCAAGCTTGGGAACGATACCTTGAAGAATCAATGGCTTCTTCATCTTCCATTTGTTTGATTTCTCTCATCTCTTCTCTTTTCATTATGAGTAGCTAAATCTTTTTGAGCTAGAGTTAGATGAACATAATGGAAACTCTTATGTAATCTGTTTACTATTTCAATACAAGTTAATTTCATATATTTGATCATCCTACTCTTTGCTTAATGTTAATCAATACTTGATCACTATTGATTTGATTTTGGGTATTTCTTCTAATTGAAAAATTGGTTGTAATTCTGGAATTGAGTTGGGTTGGCATGATTATGATTGAATATAGGAATATATCGTTGTAATTATGTGTTTCACGAAATCATTACCATTAATGCTTAATCTGAATTAACAATTACCTAAGGAATTAGGAGTTGTAATTTGGGTTAAAGGGGCTTTGAATCAAGGAATTGATCTAAGTATAATTTATTGATTGAAACTTCAAATGCATAATTATCACTTGTATTGAGAGTAATTCAGTAGCATAAGAGAGTAAACTATGGGATTCGGACCCTAGCCGCTTTTCTCGATAGACTTTCTTCTCCTTAACAATCCAAAAATATTCTTTAAATTTGTTAATTGTTCTGTTTTAATTCATTCCATTTATATTTGTTTAAAACCAATACATTTCAAGTTATCAAAAGTTTATTTTCAGTTCAAGTAGAAACAACATTTTCTTTTGTGTTGATAAAACAATTACAATCTTTGTGGAGACGATATCTCTTTTCTAATTATTATATTACTTGTTGTGATTCGGTGCACTTGCCGAACTAGTTTATTAAATCAACAAGTTTTTGGCACCGTTGCCGGGGATTATTGATTTGATTATCAGCAAGGCAAAGGAGTTACTACTTTGGACAATTGTTTCTATTTTCTGTTTTGTTTTGTTTACAATTTAATTGCATTAATTTCCTTCATTTTTAAATATCATTGATTTGCTACTTGCTATTCTCTTATTTTTTGTTTATGCAAGGGAAAAGGGCAACTGAATTTTTGCTTGATCTTGAGATTGTGAAGACGGAAAAAGCAAATAAGAAGAAAGCAAAGAAAGTAAAGCAGCAGAAACTAATTCAAGAAAAATAGGAGTCTATTTCTTCTTCTAATACTCTCACAGTAGAGGTCATGGCTGCACAACCACCACCTAGGCGGACTTTGGGAGATTTTGGTCAGAGGAATAACCGTCAGAGGTTGGCTATTGAGTATCAACCAGTGGAGGCAAATGCATTTGAGATCAGAACTTCTTTATTGAATGTTCTCAAGCAGAATCAATTTTTTGGAGCGGATAATGAAGATCCCAACCAGCACTTGGTGAATTTATTTGAGATTTGTGGTCCATTGAAGCTGAATGGTGTTTTTGAAGAAGCTAAGAGGATGAGGTTGTTCCCTTTTACTTTGAGGGACAGGGCAAAGGATTGGTTACAATCACTCTCTCAAGGAAGTATTACTACTTGGAATGAATTGGAGGACAAATTTCTGGACCGATTTTTTCCTACCTCTAAGTTCATCAAAAGAAGGGCTGAAATCACCAGCTTTGAGCAAAAAGATGGAGAAAATCTTTATGAAGCATGAGAACGGTTCAAAGGGCTTTTGAAGAGGTGTCCCGACCATGGCTATGATGACTTAATACAAATGCAAATATTTTGCCATGGGTTGAGACCAAATACAAAGATAATGCTAAATGCTTCGGCAGGGGATACAATGAATAACAAGACAGCTGAAGAAGCAAGAGAATTAGTGGAAGCAATGGCTTCAAATGAGTATCTCATTCATCATGATAGAGGAGTGCAAGCAAGGAAGGGTGTTTTAGAGCTATATGCCCATGATGCTTTATTAGCCTAAAATAAATTGGTCTCTCAACAATTGGAGGTTCTCACCAAACAAGTTCAAGCTTTACAAACAGGTTCCTCTCAATCTCATCATTCCAAGGCTGTGATGCAATGTATGAGGTGTGATTTTTGTTGGGGAGGACATGAGAATGGTAATTGTTAAGCTCAAAGTGATTCAACTTAGCAAGCCAATTATATGAGAAATTTTCAGGGGCAAAGAGGGAACCCTTATTCTAACACCTATAATGCAGGGTGGAGGAATCATCCCAACTTTTCTTAAAAACAACATGAAGCTCCTCAATCAAGTAAACTTTCTCAACCACAGCAACCTAAAGAGAAGCCTTCCGCTTTAGAAGAAGCATTGAATCAATTCATGCATATGACCCAAACCAATTTCCAAAATCATGAGGCTCATTTCAAAAACCAAGAAGCATCCATCAAAAACCTTGAGAACCAAATTGGACAGCTCTCAAAGTAACTTACTGAACAATCCAAGGGACAATTTTTTGGAAATACAGTGGATAATCCCAAGAATGAGTCATACAAAACCATAACTTTGAGAAGTGGGAAAAGTGTCACCCCAGCTGTGGTGGAGCCATTAGTTTCAGGATCTGTTGAGACAAATGCGAAGGAGATGTTGGATGAAGAGTCAAATAAAAAGAGTGACAGTGTGAACATAGAAGAAGATGAAAAAGAAGAAAAAGTAGTGTAGGTTAAAAATCAGAAAAAGGAGGATAAAAAGAGTTCTAACTTAGTAAATGAAGACTCCTTCTTGAGGAGAACAAAGCGTCAGATTTTGCAAGAAGGGGATAAGCCTCAAGTGATCCCACTATATGTGAAGTTACCATATCCTCACTTGAGCAAGAAAAAGGAGAAAGAGGAGCAGTTTGCAAGGTTCTTGGATATTTTCAAACGTCTCCAAATCAACATTCCTTTTGCAGAGGCATTGGAGCAATTGCCTATATATGCTAAATTTATGAAGGAATTATTGACTAAGAAGAGGAAATTCAAGGAGGATGAAACGGTGGCATTGACAGAAGAGTACAGTGCAATACGTCAAAGGAAGCTTCCCCCAAAATTGAAAGACCCAGGGAGTTTTACAATTCCATGCACTATTGGAAACATGACCATTGGTAAAGCTCTCTGTGACTTGGGAGCAAGCATAAATTTGATACCATTGTCTATGCTTAAAAAGCTTAGGGGAGGTGAGGTCAAGCAAACAAGAATGGCTTTTCAACTTGCAGATAGGTCAATTAAACACCCCTATGGAGTCATGGAAGATGTGCTAGTAAGGGTCGATAAATTCATATTTCCAGCTGATTTTATCGTGTTGGATATGGATGAGGATGCAGAGGTACCTTTGATTCTTGGAAGACCATTTTTAGCTACTGGAAGAGCTCTCCTTGATGTCCAGCAAGGGCAGTTAATGCTGCGAGTGAAGGATGAGAAAGTCACTTTTAATGTTTTTGAAGCGATGCAATACCCGGATGATAAAGAAACTTCTTATCAGGTGGATTTGATTAATACGACAGTTACAGAATCTATTCAGCACAATACTCCAACTACACCTCTTGAAAGAGTGATTGTGAATGCTATTGATAATCATGGTGAGGTAGATGATGAAATCATTGAGGAGTGTTTGCAGTATCTAGAAGCAAATCAAGCAAAGAGTGCTATCAGTAAGATGAAAGAAGAGCTGAGTAATGACAAGGTGGAGGAAAAAGCAAAACTAGAGTTGAAACCCTTGCCATCTCACTTGAAATATGCCTTTCTTGACAATCAAGATGCAAATCCAGTGATAATCAGTAGTTCTTTATCAAAACTTGAAGAAGAGAAGCTTGTCAGGGTACTCCGAGAGCATCAAACTGCAATTGGATGGACTATATCTGACTTAAAAGGAATAAGTCCAGCTTTTTGTATGCATAAGATCAAACTCGAGGAGGTATTCAACCAGTGATTCAGCCACAAAGAAGGTTAAATCCCATAATGAAAGAAGTAGTGAGAAAGGAGGTACTGAAACTCCTTGAAGCCGGAATGATTTATCCTATTTCAGATAGTGCTTAGGTGAGTCCGGTTCAGGTTGTTCCTAAAAAAGAAAGTATGACTGTGGTGAGGAACGAGAAGAATGAATTAATTCCTACTAGAACAGTCACTGGCTGGCGTATGTGCATCGACTACCGAAAGCTCAACCAAGCTACCCGGAAGGATCACTTTCCCCTTCCATTCATGGACCAGATGCTTGAGAGATTATTCGGACAAGCCTATTATTGCTTCCTTGATGGCTATTCCGGTTAAATTAAATTACAGTCAATCCTGAAGACCAAGAAAAGATAACATTTACCTGTCCCTATGGAGTTTTTGCATATAGACGGATGCCTTTCAGTCTTTGCAATGCTCTCGTTACTTTCCAGAGATGTATGTTTTCTATCTTTGCTAATATGATTGAAAAATATATAGAGGTCTTTATGGACGATTTCTCTGTTTTTGGTACTTCATTTGATCATTGTTTGTTTAACCTCACTAATGTTCTTAAGAGATGCATGGAAACCAATTTAGTCTTAAATTGGGAGAAATGTCACTTCATGGTGCAGGAAGGCATTGTACTTGGCCACAAGATTTCAGCCAACGGTATGGAGGTAGATCAAGCTAAGATTGAAGTGATAGCAAAGCTACCTCCACCATTGAATGTGAAGGGCGTGAAAAGTTTTCTAGGCCATGCTGGCTTCTACATAAGATTTTTCAAAATTTGTAAAGCCATTGTGCAATCTGCTCATTAAGAATTCTTCTTTTGATTTTGATAATGAGTGCTTGCATGCTTTTAATCTTTTGAAAGACAAATTGATTTCTGCTCTTATTATTGTAGCCCCTGATTGGGAGTTACTGTTTGAACTCATGTGTGATGCAAGTGACTATGCAGTAGGAGCTGTATTAGGACAAAGAAGGGATAAATTTTTTCATGCAATTTATTATGCAAGCAAGGTCCTTAATGAGAATCAAATTCATTATGCCACAACTAAAAAGGAATTGCTTGCCATAGTATTTGCCTTGGAGAAATTTCATTCCTATTTGATTGGATCTAAGATTATTGTATTCACTGATTATGCAGCAATTAAATATTTGCTAACTAAGGGAGAATCAAAACCTAGACTGATTAGGTGGATTTTATTGTTGCAGGAATTTGATCTTGAAATTAAAGACAAGAAGGGAAGTGAAAATGTGGTAGCAGACCACTCGTCCAGGCTGGAAAAATCAAAAGTCACTACTAAAGAGAGAGATATCCTTGAGGAGTTTCCAGATGAGAAGTTATTTACAATTAAGGAGAGGCCGTGGTTTGCTGATATGGCTAATTTCAAGGCTGCTAATGTTATACCTGAAGACTTTACATAGCAACAGAAAAAGAAATTTTTTTGAGATGCCCAATATTACATTTGGGATGATCCATTTCTTTTCAAAATTGGCCCAGATGAACTTCTCAGGAGGTGTGTCTCACAAGATGAAGGGCAAAAGATACTTTGGCACTGTCATGATTCCCCATGTGGAGGGCATTTCAATGGAGAACGTACTGCTGCTAAGGTATTATAGTCTAGATTTTATTGGTCATCCATCTTTAAAGATGCATATAACCATGTGAAAGCCTGTGACAAATGCCAAAGAATAGGCAACATCTCAAGAAAGAGTGAAATGCCCTTGAATCTCATTTTAGAAGTTGAATTGTTTGATTGTTGGGGCATTGACTTCATGGGGTCATTTCCTTCTTCCTACTCCAATAAGTACATTTTAGTGGCTGTTGACTATGTCTCAAAATGGGTAGAGGCCATGGCCACTCCTGTAAATGATGCTCAAACAGTGGTCAAATTTGTCAAAAAGAACATTTTTTCTAGATTTGGAGTCCCAAGGATATTGATATGATGGGGGAACTCATTTCTGTAATAATCAGCTGCAAAATGTTCTTTCCAAGTATGATGTTAAACACAAAGTGGTCACTCCCTATCATCCTCAATGCAATGGCCAAGTGGAGGTATCAAATAGAGAAATCAAAAGAATTCTAGAGAAGACAGTTAGTAATTCAAGGAAAGATTGAGCAAATAAATTGGATGATGCCTTATGGGCATATAGGACAGCCTACAAAACACCTTTAAGCTTGTCATCATATCAGCTGGTTTATGGTAAATCTTGCCATTTACCAGTAGAACTTGAGCACAAGGCATATTAGGCCTTAAAGTTCTTGAATTTTGATCCTACCTTGAGTGGCGAAAAGAGAATTAATCAACTGCATAAACTAGATGAACTGCATGTGCACGCATATGAGAATATGGGGATATACAAGCAGAAGATGAAGGTCTATCATGACAAGTACATCTCATAGAGAAACTTTAATCCTGGACAACAGGTGTTGTTGTTTAATTCACGGCTGAGGTTGTTTTCAAGAAAATTGAAGTCTAAATGGTTAGGACCATTCACTGTCAAAGAAGTGACACCATATGGAGCAATAGAAGTGGAAGATTCAGTTTCAAAACGATCTTTCAAAGTTAATGGTCAGAGGTTGAAACCTTATCTTGGTGGGGTGATAGAAAGAGCACAAGTTGCTCTTGTTTTGCATGAGCCATAAAAATCATAAGGCGTCGAGCTAACGACGTTAAACTAGCGCTTCTTGGGAGGCAACCCAAGCAACTTTTCTTTCTTAATCATTTTGAATTCATTTTGAGTAGAAATTTTCTTTATTTTGTTTTTGTCCAAATGAAATGCTAGTTGTGATTTGATTTGTTACTTGTTGTTGCAGGAATGATGTTGAAATTCTATTGTTTAAGCAAGGAGTGAGCTATTGAAAGTTAGAATTAAAGTAGAAGAAGTTCAGTCCCTCGCCAGGCGAATGTATTTGATTGCCCAGCGATATCAATTTTCAGTCACCATCGTGAGGCGATTTGAAAGGAAAAAGGGTTTTATGTGCCTCCCAGCTAAGGATGGCAACGGGGCGAGGCGGGGACGGGTAGTAGCCCCCCGTCCCCTGCCCCCGCGAATAATATCCGCCTCCGCCCTTGCCCCCGCCTTCATATCCGTGCGCGTACCCGTTTATCTTTCCTCCGCGGGTAAATGGGTACCCGCGAATATCCACGGGTACCCAATAAATTGTAAAAAAAATTCAAAAATATAAAAAATAAAATAAAAAAATGAAAAATAAAAAAAAAGTATAATACTATAATTTTTCAAAATTTGTCCAACACAACTTAATCTAAAAATAATGTCAAACACCTAAAATACTTTTGATTTATATAACTTTATAATATTTTAATTTATATAATTAAGTTTTTAAATAATTTTATATAAAATATTTGTGTAAATTTTTTATTGGTACAGTAGTGCAGGGGGAACCACCAGCCCCACCCCGTTTATTAAATGGGGATAACACAAAATGGGTATTTATATCCGCGGAGGAAATTTGACGGGTATTATCCGCCCCCGTCACGGGTATTACCCGCGGGTACCCGCGGGGGCGAGTAAAATTGTCATCCCTACTCCCAGCGTGTCATCACTAGGCGATGAGTCTTTCTCACAAGGCGAATTTCTTCCAAGTTGTTTCTGACTTTCATCGCTAGGTGAGAAGGGATATTTCGCCAGGCGAGAGACTGACTTAGACAACCCAGATCTGAATCAGGTTTCATCGTGGAGTGATAATTCCTTATCGCGCGGTGAATTTCTGGTAAGTTGTTTCTGACTTCAATCGCGAGGCATTGCTAAGGCCATCACAAGGCGATATGTGATGTGAAAATTCAAAGTTCTTCCCAGTGCTCATCGCCTAGAGGTAATTCTCCCATCGCGCAGCGAATTTCTCCCAAATGCTACTGACTTCTATCGCGAGGCGAGGATGAAGCCTTCGCGAGGTGAGATGGGACGTGTAAATTCAGGTCTTTTTTCCAGTATCCATCGTCTCGCGAGATGTCTTCATCGCAGGGCGAATTTTCAGCAAGAGCTTACTGACTTTCATCGTGAGGCGATAATTTTTAATCGCGAGGCAATTTGAAAGGCCATATTTATATGTACTTCCCAGAGTGTTATCGCTAGGCGATGAGTCTTTCATCGCGAGGCGAATTTCAAGCCTGAGCTCTCTGACTTATTTCGCTAGGCAATGATGTAGCGTTCGCCAGGCGATGGCTCGATGACCATTTCTCAATCTGTCCAGTGTGTTCCATCGCAGCGCGACATTTTGTTGTCGCCAGGCAATGGGTCGAATTCTTTAAATAGTTAGTTATTTGAAATGTTTTTCCCACGCATACATTCCACATTCTCTGCTAGGGTTTCACTCGGTTCTTTCCCTCTCACAAATTTCTTCCATTTCTCTAATTCTAACCCACTCTTCACACTTCCTTTCTCTACCATCCATCCTCAGGTATGTCTTCTCCTCTATCTTCATTCTAGGGTTCATGCAAATGTTCATTATTATGAAGGTTCTCTTTTTGCTATACTGCGCCCATGAGTTGTGCATGCTACTAAGTGGTTTTCATAGTATTGTGTGACTGCAATAAGTTGTGGATTTATGATTTTGGTTCAAGTTGTGAATTGATGGAATGGTAATGTAAGGGCATCTTTGTTTCAAAATTTTCCCATTGCATATACTTCACACACCATATGTTTGATAAATTCCCAATGATATTTGTCTCTTTACTTGTTATTGTCAAAACATATTTTTGAGGTTGTGCACTCTCTTGTAAATTGATTACATGTTTAGTTACTTCTTGATTGGGCATGAAGCCTTGTTTACATAAATGGAACTGAAATGATAACAAATTATTTCCAAGGTATTTGTTGCATGTTCTGACTTAAGTTAAGGAGTAACCTTCTTGCTTTTTGGCACTGCATGACCTTCAATGATTGAATGTTAGATTTCATTTTCAGAACATGGCATTCAAACAAGGAAAATAGAAAAAGAGGAAGCAGGTTGAAGAGCAAGCACCTGAGTTTATAGAGCATCTGTACTACTCTGTTGAACATCAAGAAAGGTTCAAATCTATCATCAGTAAGAAGAAGATCATCACTGACAGAACCTTTGATTTCCATCAGGAGTCCATACCAGCGATTCAATCTAAAATTGCTAGGAGGAAATGGGGAAAACTGACTAGATTTGTTAATGATCATTGTCCAAAAATTGTACGCGAGTTTTATGCTAATGCCTACAGAGTTCCGGGCACATCTCATGTCTATGTTAGCTATGTCAGAGGCAAATCCATCAATTTTACGAGGCAACAAATTAATGAAGTTCAGAGTCTTCCCATTCCATGGGAGTGCGCTTACAAGACCAGAACAGATGGGGTGATTGATTACAACGAGTTGCTTGAGTTCCTATGTAAGCCAGGTGCAGAGTGGTTCAAGACCCGAGACAATATTCCCCGAAGATTCAAAAGTGTGGATATGAAACCACTTGCCAAGGCGTGGTCTGCATTTGTTCATCACACTATCCTTCCTTGTTCAAACAGCTCGGATGTCATCATTCACAGAGCACAACTTATCATTGCCATCATGAAGGGTGAATCCATCAACCTTGGTGATATCATTGCTAGGAAAATACTCCAAGTTGCGAATGATGACACTAGCACTCTGGCTTACCCATCTTTGATTTACTTGTTATGTGCTAAGGCGGATGTTCCTACGTCCTATACTGATACCATTGGGAAGCCCACAGCTCCAATTACAGCACAGTGGATAAGGAAACAACCATTAGGACCAATTGATGCTGCACCAACACCAGAGCTACAAGAAGAGGAACCCAGGGCACCTGCATTAGCCCCTGAGCCACTATCTTTGGCTGATATGCAGCAGCAGCTTTCCACCATTCAGGCCCCGCAGGCTCTTCATAGTCAGCACATTCAGTCTCTTGGAAAGCTGAATGCTCTGTGTTTTCAGTCTATGAGTAACATCGAGCTGATGATTAGGTCTCGGACTCCAGAATGGGGATTTGATTTATCCTTGCTAATTGATGCGTCGCTTGATCCTTCCACCGAGCAATACTTCCAGAGTATGATGCAACCATTTATGGGGTATAGCCATGGTGCTCGTGGGTTTGGAGTTGCTGCACCAAATGTTGAGGAGGAACCAGTCGATAATCCTATGCAGGCGGATCAGGTTGCTGAGGATGATGAGGAGCAATTAGAGGGGGATGTGGAGAGAGCTCAGAAGCATCCGGATGATCAGACTTTTGCTGAGGATGTGGGGAACTCAGAGGATGTTGCTGCAGAGCATAATGATGGGGTTTAGCTACTGAGTCAATTGAGGGCATTTATTTCTTTTATTTTGCTATTCTCTTGCCCAATTGAACTCTTTTGTTACTTTTCATTATTCTGGTTTTGTTAGATGATGACTGTTAATTATCTTGACTGTTGTGTCTACATTGAACTCATTCCTTGCTTAAATTTTAACTATTGCATACAATTGTGAACTTGACACTTAGTTTTACATGAGTTGTATAATTCAGGAGCTGAAATTTTGCTTGAGTGTGTACCTTTTTCAGTAGCTCACTGTAACTTTTATCAAGGTGAAATTGATTGTTACATGTCTTTCCTCACTCTCATACACACTTGTGAGTATTTGGGCCTCCACACTACCATTTCTTTCATGTGTGCTTCCATTGCATGTGGCATTTTTCAGAACTTGATTTAGTTTTTAGTTATTTTTGGTTGCTTGTTCAGACGCACTGAGGCATTTTTCTTGTTCTTAACCAGAGCTTAAATAAATCACCTGCATAGTTTGATCCTTTGCTACCCCCTTGAGCCTTTAGCCTTTCTTTGATCTTACCCCTCATTATAAGCCCATAACTGAAAAATCATTGTCCATACTTACTGGGAGTTAGGTTTGGGTCATTTCATGGCATGGCTTAGCAAATTCTTAAGTTTGTGGATGCTTGAGGGCAAGCAATGTTTTAAGTTTAGGGTAGGTGGACTTTTCCTTGTCCAATTAAAAAAAATGATAAAAATTTTTAAAAATATATATATAAAAATAAAAAAATTTGACTCTAAAAAAATTTAAAAAAAAAGAAAAAATAAATAAATAAAAATATATTATTTTCATTTTGTTTCTTAGTTCATTGTTTTGGGGAATTTGGTTTTGAATAAATTGAAGGATGGCTTATGAGTGTCATGAAATGACTTGTGTCTAATTCCAAATACAAAGAGCCTCTTGTCCACATGATTTTCTACCTTTACCTAAGCCCCATTATAACCTAAAAAGACCTTTTTTTGGTGTATGTGTGTGCATTGCATTGTATTGATTTCTCTAGAACTTTTTAAAGCTTATGGTAAGGTGCTGCTTGTGATGTGAATTGAGTGTAAACAACACATCTAGACACTTGAGTTGAGTGAAACACTTTTTCTGGAAAGGAGTAGTGCGGATGGATTTGTTGCTTTTAGTGGATCAATGATTCTGGTTACCTAAATCTGTGATGATTGGGAAACACAAATGCAAAAGAGTAAGTGAATTGATTGTGCAATGATTGATGAAACTTTGGTGGATTGTTCAATTTTGTGACTAAGTTTGAATGGATTGTTTGAAAAATGAATCAAAACTTGGTTTTATTCTCTGACCCTTGTTTGAAATTGTTATTTGCTTGAGGACAAACAAAACACTAAGTTTGGGGTTGTGTTGAATCTCTAGCATAAGTAAGTTTTGGGGTCAAATTAGTTTTAGAATTAAAGAATTCAGGTAGAATTTAGATAAGTTTTCATTGTTTTTGAGTATTATAGGTTTTTGTGTTCACTGGCTAATGAGATTTAAATCTTTGATTGAAGCAGGTTTGGATTTAACTCAGAAGAAAGGAAAAGAGTTGCTCACTCAGTCCGTCGCCTGGCGATGAGTCAGTATCGCAAGGCGAAGCTTCTAGTCGCGCTATCGCCAGGCGATAATGCGAGCCATCGCGAGGCGATGAGGGACTATCGCGAGGCGAGCTACTGGATGGAAGGACTTTGGAAGCTGCTGTGAGTCTTGCCTCATACATGGGTCATCGCAAGGCGATGAGGGGCCATCACGAGGTGATGGCCATTATCCAGCCAATTTTAAATAGCCAGACGAAACACTTTTTACGTATCTTTCGTTTTGTTCTTTTTCTGAACTCTGAAATATTGGGGTTTTACTCATAGATCTGCTAGGGTTTCATCTTCTTCCACTTCCATTGATGATTCAAGCTTGGGAACAATACCTTGAAGAATCAATGACTTCTTCTTCTTCCATTTGTTTGATTTCTCTCATCTCTTCTCTTTTCATTATGAGTAGCTAAATCTTTTTGAGCTAGGGTCAGATGAACATAGTGGAAACTCTTATGTAATCTGTTTACTATTTCAATACAAGTTAATTTCATGTATTTGATCATCCTACTCTTTGCTTAATGCTAATCAATACTTGATCACTATTGATTTGATTTCGGGTATTTCTTCTAATTGGAAAATTGGTTGTAATTTTGGAATTGAGTTGGGTTGACATGATTATGATTGAATATAGGAATATATCGTTGTAATTATGTGTTTCATGAAATCATTGCCATTAATGCTTAATCTAAATTAACAATTACCTAAGGAATTGAGAATTGTAATTTGGGTTAAAGGGGCTTTGAATCAAAGAATTGATCTAAGTATAATTTGTTGATTGAAACTTCAAATGCATGATTATCACTTGTATTGAGAGTAATTCAGTAGCATAAGAGGGTAAACTATGGGATTCAGACCCTAGCCGTTTTTCTCGATAGACTTTCTTCTCCTTAACAATCCAAAAATATTCTTTAAATTTGTTAATTGTTCTGTTTTAATTCATTCCATTTATACTTGTTTAAAATCAATACATTTCAAGTTACCAAAAGTTTATTTTCAGTTCAAGTAGAAACAACATTTTCTTTTATGTTGACAAAACAATTACAATCCCTGTGGAGACGATATCTCTTTTCTCATCATTATATTACTTGTTGCGATTCGGTGCACTTGCCGAACTAGTTTTGATCTTCAACAAAGGCCAATTTTTTTCCCTATTTCTTTGTTTTTTTATGTTTGTAGTTTTGCTTAATGTTAAAAGGTTATTCTAGACCCTGTGTCTGCTAAGTGCTGTGATTTACTCGTCCAGGGTAAAAGTTTTTGGTGGGGTGTCTGTTCTGTTCTATGTGCTTGCCCATATGTCTGTGTTCCTATAGTTGGGGAGTTATTATAGTGTGTTTGAAGCAAGGGAGGTGCGTAGTGCATCTTGAGCCCCACTTCCCCCAAAAATATTTCAAAACATGACTTTTTTCATGTATTTTTTTTTCCAATATCACTTTAGGTGGTTTGGACATATAAAGAGAAGACTCTTAGAAGCCCTTGTAAGAAGAGTATATCAGGTGGAGAATAGCCTAATAGCTAGAAGTAGAGGAAGACCAAGAAAGACTATAGGTAAAATGATTAAAGCAGATTTAGATTTGAATGATATTTTTGAAGACTTGGTTTATGATAAGGTACAATGGCGTCGTTTGATCCATGTAACCGACCTCACCTAGTGGAAAAAGGTGGGGTTGCTGTTGATGAATAGAAAAAATTTAACTTGGTCCCCTCAAATAAATTTTCCTCTTTATGGTCCCCCTCATAATCTTCCTCTAGCTCCACCCTGGTTTGAAGCTTAAAAATCTCAAATTTGTGGCATGGGGTGAAGCTTTCTTTTGTTGCGCATGTGTCGTTGTTCTTTTTCTTCTTTTTTCTCTTTTCTTTTCGTGTATTTATTTATTAATTTCTTTACTTTTTTTCTCCATCTCTATGTTGAAGAAATTTCTTCTTCATTAGAAAGTTAGGGACATTATTACAGAAAGGAAATCATCTTTTTTTCATTGATGTGGCCTACAGAAGAACTTAGAGCAAAGAGGAAGAAACATTTGAAAAAAGATACAGCTTCAAAAATTAAGTCTTAGGTTGAAGAGGTACATGTAGTATTGTATTATTACTAGCATTCATATCCAAGGTTGTGACCTTGATCACTTCAGAATGCACAACCTATAATTTTAGAATGCTTCCTACCTCCCTTCCTCTTTGTGTGCCTATTTTTATGTTTGGCTGTGTCTGTCTCACAGTGCCGTTGTGGTCTAAATACGCACTGAATGGTGAGATTACCAGATTTTAATCTTGTAAAATTAGTATGTTACAAATATTAAAGAGATAATATACCTTTAGTTTTTCTTTTTCAAAAGGTATATTATGTTTGTATTTCTCTCTTTTCTGCATCTCAGGGAAAATACGATCAACAATATCAACAATCAGAGGATTTCCAATAGGAACTGAAAAAGAAGTTCTGTGAACTATTAACAGAGTAAGAATGGAGGAGAAGAAAAATGCAAATGAGGGTATGCTCTAATTCCTCCTCCCCCTCCCCTCCACCAAAAAAAAAATGGTGTGACTTGGGAAGTGCCAGTGATAAGAAAGTATGATTATTAGAAGACTGCTTACATATGTAAATTTAGCTTGGGAGAAATTATATATATGAGTAATTCATGTTTTGTGATCGTGAGTTTATTCATTATCATGTAGATATCAGAGGAGGAAGGAAGATTAAAAAATGATGAAGAGGAACAGAAAGAGATATGGAAAAGAAAGCGTGAACATGAGGAGGAGTGGAAAGGAACAAGAGAACAGAGGGTTAGTTTTCTATGATTTCCTCTTTAAACTTCATTTTATTCATCAATCAGCAATATGGGTTTATTAATCTTTGACTTAAAAGGAATCTTAATTTCAATTTTTATTTTTTCTAATTTGTGCCTGTGAACTGATATCTATAATGAAGTTTAGTGCCAGTATGGTGGCATGAAGGCACACGACCCATTATCAGGAGAGTTTATGTAATGAGGGATAGGCCCAATTGTAAAAGGGCTCATAACCCTTGTAACCAGACTAACTAACTTGATAGTTAGTTAGGTGATTAGGAAGAGAATAGGGGGAAATGAGGGAAATATAAGGAGGGGGTAGGGTTAGGAAAGATATTTGGTATTTTGGTTAGGAAAAGGAGGCACATTGGCTAGGGATGAATCTCTGATCTCTAGGTTCTATTTTATAGGAGATTGATATTGTTGTATGATTCTTGGGGCATTTATCCCAATTACTGAATAAGAAATCCAGTGTTCCATCATTGGTATCAAAGCAGTTCGTTCTTGGGGAGCAAATCGTGCATGGTGAGCACGAGAATGAAGTCAAGAACTGAAGCTTTGGAGCGCAAGTATGAGGATTTCGCGGAATGAAGGCAAATGAGTGATGTTCGTATAAGTTCCATGGAGAACAAACATCCAAGAAATCTTGCGCAAGCTGGATTCAACGATTCAGCGAAATGGAGGGCCTAAGGTGGAGGTTCATTGCAGGTCTGAGGGAGAGATTGCAATGGCAGTAAGAACTCAACTGGGAAGGTGCAAGCAATTTGATATTCCTAAGTTTGAGGGAGAATGAGTGGATGAATGGGTCTCCAAAGTTAGAGAATATTATGAGGAGTATACTTCTGTAACAGAGAGGGACCAATTTATACAGGCACTAATCTACCTACATGGACCTGCAAGGGATTGGGGGTATGATTGGAAAATTAGCAAGAATAACAGCTTCATATGGGAGGAATTTTTGGAGGCCATTCAACTCCAATTTGGGGCAAATTTGATCTCAGTGCAGACTGAAGATTTAGCGTAAGTGTGTCAAGAATCTCACGTTCTTGATTCTGGCACAGAAGAGACTGAGCCTTCGCTAAAAAACCAAGAGACTGAGTCTTCTAAGCTGGAGGATGATATCTTAGAACAAGAATTCATTAGCAGTGATGAGGTGGAGCTACAAGAATGGGAACCACCTGTTCTTAGTTTCCTAGAAATCGATAAGCACGTCCTCTGCACTCAAGACATTGTGAAACAAGGTCTCGAACCAATTGAAAAGGTTTCAGAATTGGAGCAAGAAATCCCAAAAATATGGCTTGAGTCTGAGAAAGAGTTTGAAGTCATCCAAGAGCAGTACCATGGTTCCAAGAAATTAGTTCTCAAACTCACTGAGAAATTCCCAATTCTTGGTGATAAGAGAAAAGATAAGACAACAAGAAACAGAGGTGGTGTGACAAAACGGTTTCCAGTGTGTGGATTAGGACCCAAACCACAAAGGTTTCCACAAATGATTCAAAAATCTTTCAAGTTTTTCAGTATGTTCCCCATCACAGGCTAGAGCAAAAAAACCCAAATCTCTCAGCTCTGCGATTGGTGAGAGTGGTGAAGGTGGTGTCATTTATGGGAGCAGTTCCAACTATCCCTCCACAGCTCCACTACCTCCGAAGCCACCGGATTCAAGGTGTGGTGCAGTACTTCCACCAGTTCAGATTGACGTTGGTGATATGCAACTACCAACCTCAACCCCAACTCCGGTCGTTCCTCTACCACCTAACCGGAGCTATCACACACTACCTGAATATGAGCCTCTGTTTATGCAAGTGAACAGTGACAGACCCGCAAACCAACGACTCAAATAGAGATGAGCTACTTTTGGTTTTACTTCCACAAGATCAAGGATAGAACCGAAACCTCCAAACCTTCGTTTTTCAACCATGGCTTTTGTTGCTATTACAGTGGCAAGTAGGCCAAAACCAAAACCTCCTAACTTCCCTATCATGACGTTTACCACATCTCAGAAATGGGCCTTGTCATCCAGGAGCAGGTTAAAGACAGCAGTCCCATCCTCTACCTCCAGAACTATCTGCAGAATGGGTCTTGGAAACACACCCTGCAGACGCACATGCTCTGAGATATAATCCAGTGGGAGCAACAGAGCTCCTCATCCAGCGGCAGGGGGCTCTTCCATATGATAATTCCTGGGAGTCTGTATCTTCTCTGAAGCTTCATTTCCCCTCTTTTCACCTTGAGGACAAGGTGAAAGCTTTGGGGGAGTATTGATGGCACACGACCCATTATTAGGAGAATTTATGTAAGTAGGGATAGGCCTAATTGTAAAGGGGCTCATAACCCTTGTAACCAGACTAACTAACTTGATAGTTAGTTAGGTGATTAGGAAGAGAATAGGGGGAAAGGAGGGAAATATAAGGAGGGGGTAGGATCAGGAAAGATATTCGGTATTTTGGTTAGGAAAAGGAGCCACATTGGCTAGGGAGGGATCTCTGTTCTCTAGGTTCTATTCTACAGGAGATTGATACTGTTATACGATTCTTAAGGCATTTATCCCAATTACTGAATAAGAAATCTAGTGTTCCATCACAGCATATCAGTTGATACTAAAGTAATAGGAAAATAAGTATTATTAAGAAAGAAATTTGAAGTTTGAACAAAGGATGCTATACTTCAGCCTTCATCAGTAATTCTTACTACATGTTATGTCTTTAACCTACTCTTGCGAAAGCCCAGTGATACAAGAGCAAGAATCCCATATCGACTGTGTGTGAGTCTAAGAAGTGCTATTTATGGCAGGCTCACCCCACATCAAGGGGTAATAGAGCCTAGTTTGATCACCCCTAGTATGGATGGATTGCTCTTTCAACCCAATGAGGTTAACGCATGAGTGAGTCACATATAGTGTAGGACATGGACTCTCATTTACATTAGAGGCTCTCCACTTATTAGTCTGGCTTTTAAGAGTGGGTTCTCCTCTGCATCGCCCAGTTATTGCTAGTCTTTAAATTTGCTTAGCATCTATATATATCACTTAGTATGACATCAGTTCTGTTTAGCTACTTTTTTATACTCTGGTTTGATATTTTGTATTGCTTTCTTAAAATTTTCTTACCAATTATGTTTATATCACTTAGTATTACATCAGTTATGTTTAGCTAATTTTTTTTAACTATACTTTGGTATTTTGTATTGCCTTTATACATTTAATTGTTAGTAAGGCTGAGAACCTTTCCCATCTAGTGATTCTACAAGGGTTGTACATTTTGAGATCAGTTCATAAATTTGTAACTGGGCAAAGTTTCTTGCACCTTTTTATGCTTCCTAGTAATATGTAAGATTTTTACTAACAAAAACAAGGATAAATTAACATAAATATTTTCATTACTAGGTATCCAGTTGGAGAGATTTTATGAAGGCTGGAAAGAAGGTGAGATATTAAGCTTCTAGTTGTCATATAAGCAAGTATTTCGTTGACACATACCATGAACAAAAGAAGTGATGAATTACTTGACTATATTACCTTTCCATCTGCAGACTAAGAAAGGACAAATTCGGCCCCTTAAGCTTAAGACAGAAGATCCTAACAAATCCTACGTTCAGAGGCCTGTAAAGAGAGGTTAGGTTCTGCCATTGTGTTGAAGGATTCGATAGGCAATCAATCACTAGGAGTTCGAGAGAACTCATGCACACTCTCCTCTACATCAACTTGATACTTGTAAAGCATATTTGCCATTGTGCTCATGGGAAACATTTTGAATGGAATGTAGACCTTCTTAACCCAATGAAAACCCATTTTGGGATGTTACACCTTAATAGGTAGGAATTTTTAGTTTTATGCCATTATTAGTTATATTTTTGGGAAAGTACTCATTATGTCTAACCTATATCTACTGTTTAAGGGCAATCAATATATATATATATATATAAAATCAAAGAATAGAGTTTTTTGGTATATATTCCATGAATAAGATATGTACAATATATAGATACTAGGTCACACATGGGATTAGACAATCAGATCCCATGATATCAGGAAAGAGAATATTTTAAAGTTGAAAAAATAAAGATCATAATCAACCTAACCTATACTAGGAGACAAATAACAAAAATATAAAAACAGAGAGAATCCCAAGGAATATCACATGTGACTTACAACAAATTCAACTCAATATGGATCCATATGGATTCACATGGATTCCAACACTCCCCCTCAAGCTGGTGAATATGTATTTTCTATTCCCAGCTTTGATAAGATTCTTTCAAATGAGGAGCTACATAATCCCTTAGTGAGGACGTCTGCAAGTTGTCTTTGAGTAGGCACATATGGGGTGCATATCAAGCCACTGTCGAGCTTCTCCTTGATGAAATGCCTATCCACCTCAATGTGTTTAGTTCGATCATATTGAACCGGATTGTGGGTTATGTTGATTGCTGATTTATTGTCACAGTAGAGCCTCATAGGTTCTTCCCACTTAATCTTCAAATCTTCTAGAATGCTTTTAAGCCAAAGTAGTTCACATACACCTTGTGCCATAGCACGGAATTCTGCTTTAGCACTAGAACGTGTTACTGCACCTTGTTTTTTGCTTTTCCAAGTCATAAGATTTCCTCCAAGAATAGTGCAATACTCGGTAGTTGATCTCCTATCAATAATTGACCCTGTGTAGTCAGCATCAGTGTATGCTTCAAGTGTCATATTTCCATTTCTTTTATACAAAATTCCTCTTCTTAGAGTTCCCTTGAGATACTGCAGAATTCTATGGGCTGCTTGTAAATGGACCTCTCTTGAGCTGTGCATGAATTGACTGATCAAGCTCACTCCATAGGCAATATCTAGTCTGGTGTAGGATAAGTAAATGAGCTTGCCTACCAAACGTTGATACATCTCCTTATCAGCTGCAGCATCTTCTTCTGCAATTCCCAATTTTAGATTTGGTTCCACAGGTGTGCTCACAGGTTTACAAGCTATTTTTCCTGTTTCCTTGAGCAAATCAATGATGTATTTCTGTTGGGATATAAAGATCCTTTTCCTGAAGTGTGCCACTTCAATCCCCAAAAAATATTTCAGTTTTCCTAAGGTTTTGATCTCAAATTCCTTGGCCAAACACTGACTCAAGGTCTCTTGTTCTTTCCTGTTATCTCCAGTCAATATAATGTCATTCACATATACTAACAGCACTATAACTCCCCTTGACTCAGAGTGTTTGATGAACAATGTATGATCCCCTTGACTTTGCTTATAGCCCAAGGCTGTCATGACTCTAGTAAACCTTTCAAACCAGGCCCGAGGTGATTGTTTCAGCTCATACAAGGCTTTTTTTAAACTTGCATATTGTGTTGGCGGTCATCTTCTTCTCATATCCTAATGGCATTTCCATATAAATTTCCTCCTCAAGTTCCCCATGCAAGAAAGCATTCTTCACATCAAATTATTGTAGTTCCCAACCACGGTTGGCAGCAAGGGATAGGATCACTCTGATAGTATTCATTTTGGCAACTGGAGCAAAAGTCTCTGAATAATCAATCCCATAAGTTTGTGTGAACCCTTTTGCAACCAATCTTGCCTTGTACCTCTCAATTGACCCATCAACTTTATATTTTACCGTGTACACCTACTTACACCCAACTAGTCATTTTCTAGCTGGTAAAGAAACAAGCTCCTAGGTTTGATTTTTCTCTAGTGCTTCCATTTCTACATCCATGGCTTGCTTCCATTTTTCATTAGTCAAAGCTTCAAAAAGAGTAGTGGGTATGGAGGTGGTGTTTAGGTTTACAAGGAAGGTTCTGTGGGTTAGTGAGAAGTTTTTAAATGAGAAATAATTAAAGAGATGGTATAAAGGCTGTTTGGTGCTTTTTCTGGTTCCTTTTCTAAAGGCAATTGGAAGATCAAGATCATCTTTAGTAGGTTGAGTCTCGGTTTCATCTTGTGAGGTAGGCAAAATAGTTACATCCTGTAAAGTATGTAATTCAGAAATTGTTGCCTCGTGAGAAGGAGTTAAGTCAGATTCTTGGACCTGTTTAGAGTTTGGAATAGCCTTGGACTTCCTGGCGTACACCAAACCTTTTCCAAATCTTACATCAAGATGAATGGCTTCATTGAACTTGGGATCAGATTCAGGTTGGTCCAAAGTATTGAGGTTAGATTCAGACTAGTCCAGATCAGGCTCAACAGAAAAGTTAGGGAAACCAGGTAATGTAAGATAGTTTTCCTTATCTTCCCTAAGATTCTATAGTTTTCCTTATCTTCCCTAAGATTCTCCCCCTGAAGATAAGGTTTAGGAAAATAGGCATCTTGCTCATTGAAGGTAACATCTTGAGACACAAATAATTTTTTGGATGGAAGATGATAAAATTTATAGCCTTTTTGAGTGGAGGAATACCCAACAAAAACACATCATAGAGCCCTAAGATCAAGTTTCCCTCTATCTTGACTATGGATATGAACAAATAATACACAACCAAAGATCTGAGGTTTGAGATTGTCGGTAGTGGAGAGATTCGGGTAAAAGGAAGAAATGACATCCATAGGGCTTTTAAAACCTAAGACACTAGATGGTAATCTATTGACAATGTATGTTGTTGTAAGAACAACTTCCCCCCACAAGATTTTTAGAACACTTCGTTGATATAACAGAGCTCGGGTGTGGTTTAGAAGGTGCCCATTTTTCCTCTCAGCAATTTTATTTTATTGTGGTGTTTTGACACAAGAAGACTCTTGGATAGTTCTCTCTTTTTGACAGAAGGGAGAATTTGATTAGAGTAGTCCTTGGCATTATCAGATCTAAGTCTTTTGTTATTCACACCAAACTAGTTTTTTTACCATAGAGAAGAAATTTAGGAAAACAATGCTTACTTCAAACTTATGTTTAAGTAAGAAAATCCAAGTAACCCTAGTACAATCATCAATAAAGGTTACAAACCATCGAGCACCGGACACACTTGGAACATTAGAGTGCCCCATACATCCGAATGAATAAGATAAAAAGGAGAAGAACTTCTATTATTGCTTATAGGAAAGTTACATGTTTGTGTTTAGCAAGCTCACACACCTCACAATGAAAACTCTCAACATCTAATTTGGTAAAAAGAGAAGGAAACAAAATTTTGACAATCCTAAAAGAAGGATGTCCTAACCTACAATGATAAAGAAAAATCTTCTCCTTGTTGGATAGAATAGACTCGGACATGAAGGAATGAGGAAGACTGTTCTTGTTGGGTAGATTTGGTTCCTCAAGGTAGTAAAGACCATTTCATTCTCTAGCACGTCCAATTGTCCTCCTCGAATTCTTGTCCTGAAATACACAATTACTGTTGTCAAAAATTACCTTACAGGATAAGTCTTTTGTAAGCTTTTGTATAAAGACAAGCTTGGTGGATAACTTTGGGACATGGAGAACATTTTTCAGAGTTAGAGATGAGTTTATTTAGATATCACCTAGGCCAGCTATAGTTACAATAGTACCATCGGCTGTGACAATTTTCTTAGTGTTGGGACAAGGTGAGTATGTGGAGAAGTGTTTGGATAAGGGTGTCATGTGGTCTGTGGCACCTGAATCTAGTATCCCGCCTAGGTTAGAAGGTGTTTCTGAGACATTTAATCCAAATGAAAATGAAAGCTTATATGAATATGCCAAAGTACAAGTACTTGTTGGTTTGTCAAGGGTGGTGAGGAAAGCTCTCATCCTATTTATTTCTTCCTATTTAAGACTTGTGGATTTAGATTTAGATTCAGATTTGTTTTCTTCGTTGTTTTCAGCAGCAGCCACATGAACATATCCACTCTTCCGTGAAGATTCTCCCTTTTTACTCCATTCATGACTAGGAGGCTTGCCATGCAGTTTCTAGCACTTCTCTTGGGTATGTCCTACCTTGTTATAATAGGTACACCACAAACCATCCTTCATTTTCTCCACTGGATTATGTTTAAGATGTTCAACTACCATGGTTGAACTCTCTATAGTTGGAGTATACAACATTAAGTTCCTTCTGCTCTCTTCATTTCATACCATAGCCACCACTTCATTGAGACATGGAAGTTCTTGTTTTCCCAGAATTTGAATTTTGACCTGATCAAACTCTGGATTCAAGTCAAGTAGAAAATCATAGACCCTGTCTTGTTCAATAAATTCCTTGAGGACTGCGGCATTAGCATAACATTGAGTTTTGATCGCTCTATAGTGATCTAGCTCCATCCATAGAGACTTCAATTGATTAGCATATTCTGTAACAGTTTTGTTCCCTTGTTTTGCTGCCACTGTTTTCACCTTTACATCATATACTTGAGCAGCATCTTTGGCTTTGGAATATGTTTGTTCCACTACATCCCAAATCTCCTTGGCAGTGTTGAGAAACATGCAGGTATCACTAATTTTTGGAGCCATCGAATTCCATAGCCAAGCCATGATCATGGAGTCTTCTGCATCCCATGCTGCAAACTTAGAACTACCCTTGTTAGGTCTAGTACCTGTTAGGTGTCTCAACTTGCCTTTTCTTTTCAGCACCGTGCAAACAAGTTGAGACCACTTTAGGTCATTCTTCCCATTCAACCTATATACAGAATGGATGTTCTGTAATTCTCCAGGAAGTTGAGTCTGGACATCTCCTATTTCTTTTACCTCTTCGTGTGACATATTCGATCAGCAACGGCAGCAACCTGGATGGGTTTGTGAGCGAAGCAAGGTAAAGACAAGGGACAACTAAAAAAAAAAAGGGTTTGAGGCTTCTCTGGCAACGACTAAGGAGAAGGAAAGAAAAAAAAAGCTGGAACTAATTGACAATGAAGGCCGATCAGGATTAAGAGGTGTGACGGCAATGAAGGCCAAGAACCGTTGGCAATGAAGGTCAAGAAGGTTTAAAGAAAAAAAATGTCTTCAGCGGAAACCAGGAGCAGTCCCTAACCGGAACTACTCTGATACCATATTAAAGAATGGAGTTTTTTGTATGTATTCCATGAATAAGATATGTACAATATATAGACACTAGGTCACACATGGGATTAGACAATCAGATCTCATGATATCAGGAAAGAGAACATTTTAAGGTTGAAAAAATAAAAATCCTAATCAACCTCTATATTAGGAGACAAATAACATAAATATAAAAACAGAGAGAATCCCAAAGAATATCACATGTGACTAACAACAGATTCAACGACACATGAATCTATATGGATCCACATGGATTCCAACATATATATATATATATTGGTATATGCAGCTAGCCAGATGAAATGTTAGGTTGCACCTATGTTTATGGAGAATTTGATTCTGATTATATTTGATAATTTTGATTTAATTCTGTCAAAATCTCATTCGTCTGAGTCTACCGACGACAATGGGGGCCTCATTTTCTGCAATTGATTTGATAGAGCCCTCAAAACTTCCAACTGTCATAGACACGGTTTCTACAGTGAGATGTAACTGCATGAAGATAACTTATTTTTAGAGTGAGATTGTTTGTAAAGTGAATAAATAAGAAGTATATCCACCTTTAATTTTATTTAAAATCTACCATGATTATGTTACAAATTAATTCATTTTAGAGGTGTCTTGTAAGTCAGTGCACTAAGCTCCCGAAGCCCACAATAGAAATCGGTTTACGTTTAAAACTCATATTAGAAATCCAAACTAATTAGTTCTTATTATCTTTTCGAATCAGCCCTAGTTACAGGGAGGGTTTGTTTTGAAAAAGTTGAAACTTGATATTTAACTTTAGCTATTATGCAATGGAAATATTTAATATGCTCTTAAAATGTATGTGAGCCTGGTATGTTGAAATTACTTGAGATGATAAGTTGTAAGTCTTTTGTTAATTAAAATTTGACCCTAAATTCATTATTATTTTTATTTTGTTCTTTCCCAATTTAAAATTTAATCCTTTCAAACACCAATGGTTTCAATCCAGGTCCTCTTCATGGATGGTACTACCAACCCCAATGCTTCTTCATCGATCTGACTTGTTACTTTGCTTTCCATATGGTTCTTATCCGACGACTACTCGTGGTGGCACATATAAGCATTTGAAAGCCATGAGAGATTGCAATTGGAATGGTAGAGGAGCTTGTAGGGCATCTCATGCACCTTCGAGCCTAGCTCAAATGCTTCTTTGCACAACGCACTGTGCGTTGCTTTTCTTCCGCGATCTCAAACCGTAGGCATCGACTCTATTGCCACCTTCGACGTCGGCGGGTTCTTCAGCTGCCCGAACAGGTTAATCTCGATATGAGAAAACTGCTCCAGCAACCGATTGAAGCCTGACCCCAACAAGAACTCTGTCATCGTTGGTGGCAGTGATCTACCTCTTTGGAAGGGAAACACATCCCCAACGAGTAGCACCTTGCAGATGTAGCTTGCCATATTCTCCAGGAAGGTTTCCCTGCAGTGGGGAGGCAAAGGGATTGGACCAGCTTGATGTGTTAGGCAGCCTGCAATGGTGTCGGTGGAGTCGAGGGATTTCAAGCAGTAGTAGAATGAAAGGGAAAAGGGATCATTTTGCAAATAGTAAAGAAAATGTTAAAAGGGACCAATCTTGAAATAACAATTTTACTCTCTAACCTCTTAACAAAGTTACATGTCATTAATATTAGCCTTTGATTTATTTTTCTGCCTAATCCACAGTAGTCAATCCATGGAGCATCCGTGCTCACAAGCCTTTTAGGAACATATTAAACATCCTAAACTAATTAAGTATGCACAGCAACCACAACTGTTAGCTTTTTTGTCTGAAGTAGGTTGTCTTAAACCACATTACAAAAAATAAAACACGGGCCTCTATCGAAGTTCAACGGATTTACGCTTATGTTAATAGCGGCATGTAAGCTTTTCCCAACAATTGATACTATTTTGCTACACAGGATCACCAAATTCAATCCCCCAAGCTCTTTGCGGACGGCGAAATACAAATTCTATCATCAAAATTCACATTTGTGTCAGAAAATGTTGATTCACACAAAAATTAATCGTTGCAGATCATGGATGAGAATTACACAAAGCAACACCTATGATACATGGACCCCAAAGAAAGATTTCTGATTTATATATCTCACCATCACAGGGGAAAAAAAAAAGAAAATGAAAAAGAAAAACCCTCGTCCTCTTGATTTAAAATATTAAAGAAAAAACAATAATAGCCTAGGGACGATGAGTAAAAAATATGTAAAAATTAATGACAAAAATAGCCATCATTGACAATTCATGACAGAGACAACCACGACCTTGATTTTGTACCTATGGCTCAATTTACAACGGGTTGGTGGAACCCAGACTGCAACTTCTAGCTTTGTCACAGTGAAACCTAGCAGTGGCTACCGACCTTGCTTCTCGAACTTGAATCTTATAAAGGCCTGCTGATTGAGTGGTGAGAACCAAGACTAAGAAAATCCTTCAAGCTTTCTGCGGGAATTAAGATCACAAGCTCGGATACCCCGTAGATGGCATCATGCTATATACATAACACCAGAAAACAAGGCGATAGCACAAGCCGTTAAGGCATAAACATTAGGGGCATTCTTAATGATCACTATATCCAAGCAAGCGAACCTCGGTCATTCGTTACTTGAGGACGGCCTCTAGTTGGTGTCGGTGGTCTATTAGCATTCAACTCCTGTACATATTTTAACCAAAAAAATTTGTTTCCATATGAATAACAAAAAAATTCAGAACGAAAGCTTAATCCCATAATATTGTGCAATAGATCAGCTCAAAATTCACTTGGATGTGCTCATGTGTATTTATTTGATAGGTGCATTAAACGGCACTAAGAGGGTGCCATCCATTTAATGAAAAATATTTGAAGGAATACCTGCATCCATGTATCTTCAATATGACGTTCTGGTGATGTTTCTGGTGAAGAAATTGCAGGTGGTAATGGATGAATCAGTTTTGGAACCACAACAAGATCTCTACCCAAAACTAATATTGCCCCAGCATTATTTGCGGTACCTATTGCCACAAGGAAGTGCCAAAATTTAGAAGGGAAAATGATCTGAGGAGGAAAGTATAATGTAGAAGCCAGCAACATATACCACAGTAGTTTGTAGCTGAGAAAAGCGTGATCAAATGTCCCTGGGCAAAACGCTCAAAGCCATCCATCACACATTCATGTGCACGAACAATCAGCTGAAGATCATTGTTGTTGCAAAATTCCATGACACGATCAGGCTGCAATAGCAAAACCCCATTTAGATGAGCATAATAGCATATATGCAAGTTCAACAATTAAAATAACACCCATCACAAAAGAGGCAATCTTCAAATTAGAGGAAATATCAACTGCTGGCATTAGCAACAGTATCAGCAAAGGGGAAGGGAACAAATAAGTAGTACACGCATTACAAAAACTTGAAGCTACAACACTAATAAACGGAACTAATTAGTTTTACTGTCTTTTCAAATTCAAGTCTATGCATAGAGCATAGCTTCAAAAATACTCATATAACAGATGCGTGTTACACATGCAAAAGTTTCAAGGCATAAACACTGTACAATCGATTTAAAAAGTTTCAAATGATGCTTCAAAATTCAGTATCACCAATAAATCAAAATGGATCTCTAGAATAATGACACAATTAATACTTGAGCATTCTAAATTTATCAAATTCAATCACATAAACCTGTATTAGAATATTAATCAGAATTAATATATTTATCATCTAGGAACACTGAATCTAGCATCTATTTATACCATTATCCAGGCAACTAAAAAATCTTAAAATATTAACCATTTGACAAAATAACAGGTAATGAGCACTCACCCCGAAAGTAACTAAACCTGGACCTCTAGCATTTGGCCGCAGTCCTTCCACGCTGTCATTCTCTGTAGGATCAGACCTAGAGAAACATTTCATGCTGCCATTACTCAAAAGGACACAATAAATTGTCACAAACATGTAAAAGCACACAAATGCACTAACCACAATAGATCCATAAGCACAATTGATCCTGCTTCCATCGTAATTGGACGCTGAATATTCTCAATCTGTTCCACATGATTTATAGAACGACCAATACCCCCATGCATGCAAATAATTTTTTTCTCAATCAGAGCCGCCAGAGGAAGCCAATTAAACAGACGATTTATCCGGTGCCATGCCCAAATTCCATCTCTCTCACCCTGATCAGCAAATTACAAGGTTGGTTGAGTACCCAATAAGAATAAAAGAACATTGTCTAGTACATGAAATTCCTTACCATCCTCTCAATGCACTCAATTCGGAAACCAAAAAGGGCATTAATATCTGCAGCTTCATGGTTTCCACGTATTAAATGTACATTGTTTGGATATTCAACCTGAAATATTCACATAACCATGCATAAATTTGATGCCATCAAACTTGATAAACAACACAGAAAGATAACCTATATATCCAGAGTACCTTCAGAGCAAGCAGAAGGCTTATAGTTTCCAGGCTGTGTTGGCCCCTGTCAACATAATCTCCTAGGAATAGATAATCGATATATCTGACAGTCATTTATACAAAATTAGCAATAGAGAAAATTGAATGCCTAAATCACTAGTGTTGTAATAGTCCAAACAAAATATTATGCACAAGCTAGCTTTGGAGGGGAAAAAACTACTAATAATTTATTCTATTCTGTTTGTAACCCTAAACTCTTAGATTATTAGATTTCCGTGAGCAGAGAAAATGATAGAAACTGAAGGAAAATGTGAGAAAGTAGAGAGAGAGAGAGCGAGAGAGAGAGAGAGAGAGGTGCGAGAAGAGAGAGAAAGTGAAAACTGAGCAAAACTGAATTAACCACCAGAATCTAACTTAGGTTCTAGAACTTATACAAGAGAGTCTAGAGTATATTCTAGAACTCTGTTAGCAGTAACTAACTGAACTAACAGTAAACAGTAGTAAACAGTCTAACAACCTAACTAACAGTTACTAACAAGTACACAAAATAAGCTGTAACTCTATATACTCTAATACTCTCCCCTCAAACTCAGGGTGGGTGAGTTAATGCAAATTGATCAAACACCCTGAGTTTGTCCCTTAAAGCAGAAAACCGAAGATTAGGTAATGCTTTGGTAAGAATATCTGCTGTCTGATCAAGTGCTGGAATATGAGAAACTATAAGGTCTTTGCTGAGAACTTTCTCTCGAACCAAAAACAAATCTAATTCCATGTGCTTTGTCCGGGAGTGCAAAACAGGGTTGTGGCTGAGTGAAACTGTGCTAAGATTATCACAGTAGATGACAGGTGTAGCTACACGAACCCTGAGTTCTTTCAATAGAGTTTGAGTACCTTTTAGATATCGTAGAATGCGTTTTACCACCTTCCAATGATCCTCTAATGGCTGAGAAAGAAATTGGCAGACCTTGTTTATACTATAACTGATTTCAGGTCGAGTTTATGTAGCATATTGCAATGCTCACACAATAGACCGATAAAGACGGGTCAGCCATGTAATCACTGCCATATTTAGTCAGTTTACAGCCACCAGCCGTAGGAGTAGATATTCCTTTAGCCTGAGTCATCTGTGCTTTGGAAAGCAAGTCTCTAATATATATTTTCCTTGGGACAGCAGTAAAGAACCATCTTTTAGGTGTTTTACTTCTATTCCAAGAAAATAGTCTAGAGTTCCTAGCTGTTTGAGAGCAAATACTGAATGAAGATTATCCATCAGCTGTTGAATTAAGGGCAGAGATGTACCAGTCACAATAATATCATCTACATACACTAAAATGTAGATACAGTGTTGAGGACCAGATTTGACAAACACAGAGGGATTCTGTGATCACACCTGCTAGGCTTAAATCCAAAGCTAATAAGTGTTTTAGCAAGTCTCTCAAACCATGCCCTTGGTGCTTGCTTCAACCCATACAAAGCTTTATTCAGTTTGCATGCTAGTGACCGATCTCTGTCAACAAAGCCTGGGGGCTGCTGCATATAAACTACTACTTCTAGAAAACCATTGAGAAAAGCATTATTAACATCAAGTTGTTGAAGTGGCCAATGATTAGCGAGTGCCAAAGTTAAAATGGTTCTACCAGTGACCAGTTTAACTACAAGAGAAAAAGTTTCTGTATAATCAAACCCCAGTTGTTGATGGAACCCTTTAGCAACCAGCCTTGCTTTATACTTATTAACAGTCCCAATAGGATTTTCTTTAACTCTGAAAATCCATTTGCAGCCAATAGCAATCCTATTAGAAGGAAGTGGGACTAAATTCCAAGTTTTATTGGCAATTAAAGCATCGTACTCAGCCTGCATAGCTGCTTTCCATTGAGGGTTGGACAAGGCTTGAGAGATAGAAGAAGGTTCAACATGAGTGAGAAGCAAAGTAGGTTGAAGTCTTGGTTGATGAACACCAGACTTTGACCTAGTTTGCATAGAATGGACAGACAATGGAACAAGTGGATTAGAAGAATTAGAGGCTGAAACTGAAGAATCAGACAAAGAAGAAGGAGAAGAAGAAGTGACAGCAACCTGAGAGGAAGTAGATGAAGCTGAACTAGCAGGAGAATTAGAAACTGACTAAGCAGGATCAGCAATATAAGGCTGAACAGCAGGAACAAAATTTGAAATTGAAGGAGGAGATACTGGTGAAGAAGTAGAAGAAGGAATAGAAGAAGAAGAAGAGCTGTGATTAGACAGTATAGGAGGAGAAGCTGAAACAGAAAATGAGGGTAAAGAAGAAGCAGAGGAAGACTGATTAGAACAAAACTGAGAGGGAACTGAAAAAGGCAACCTGAACTCATTAAAAAGGACATCTTTAGACACAAATATTTTGCCATCAGAAGCTAGACACTTATAAACCTTATGTCCAGAAGAATACCACAAGAAAACACACTCTTTGGATAGCAGGCACAACCAAATATTATTAGAAAAGAATAATCAGGAGTTTTATTAAAGAGTTTAGTAAAAGGCACTTGCTGATTAAGTGAGGCAGTAGGAAGCCTATTTACAAGATACACAGCAGCAAGGAAAGCATGATCCCAATATTGAAAGGGTAAAGAAGCTTGAGCAAGTAGAGTAAGACCAGTCTCAACAATGTGTATATGATTCCTTTCAAAAGTTCCATTTTGGTGATGGGTATGTGGACAAATGACTCTATGTAAGATGCCTAAATCAACAAGATAAGAGGCAAAGGGTCTAAATTCTCCTCCCCAGTCAGTTTGGACAGACTTAATTTTGGCATTGAATTGTAATTCAGCCATAGCTTTGAATTGTTTAAAAACAGTTAGAGCCTCAGATTTAAGTTTAAGAAGATAAATCCAAGTGAATTTAGTGTAGGCATCCACAAAGGTGATATAGTAAGTGTAACCACAAGAGGAAAGAATGGGGGCTGGACCCGACAAATCACTAAAAATCAATTCTAGAGGCTGAGTATAGGAAGTAACAGAAGAATGAGAGGGTAAATGATGTGCTTTACCAGAACAAGAAGCAGAACAGAAATCTAGAACAGTTTTATTACTAAAAGGTATGTTACGAGATTGTAAAACATGCCTTACAACATCTGCATGAGGATGCCCTAACCTACAATGCCACAATGCATATGAAGTTTTATTGTTGCTTATTTCCTAGACTAGTTTAATGTAAAGCAGCTGCCTCTATATAATCTTCATTGTAAACATTCTATTAGTGATGAGAAATAATAGAGTTATTCACATATTCATATTCTTAGATGGTATCAGAGCAGTTCCGATTTGGGACTGTCTTTGTTTTCTGTTGAGCCTTTTTTTTCGGTCGGCCTTCATTGCCAACCAAAACTCTGTTTTTGGGCCTTCATTGCCCTTTTGCTAAACATTATTTTTTGGCCTTCATCGCCCCAAACAGAAAGCCAAACAGTACCCAAACAGTCGGCCTTCATTGCCAACCAAGGCCTTCATAGCCATTCTGATAGAGACCCAGGCCGTATTGATAGAGGCCCAGGCCCAAAAGTGACACAAGTCTACACCAGAAGGAGGCACCAATGGCAGGCAGTAACTAACTGCTGAGTTGGCCAAATGATGGTGTGGGAAAAGTGAGTGGAAGCTTGTTAGAATGGTTTATATGCTGAGAGTGGGAAAACGTGGGCAAGCAAGGATTGGGTTGGGCATAGGAGGGACTAGGCACCCTACAACTGTCTAGAGCTATTTTTTCTTCTTCTCTGTAATTTTGTTCATTTCTTTTCCAAGAATACACAAAACTAGCTGTGATATCATACTGATATCACCCAGAATATTCAGTTCATCTTGCTGTGTTAATAATTTCTGTTATTCTATCTGTTTGGTACCTATCAATTGGTATCAAAGCTGTTCGTTCTGGGCATTTTGATGGTCAACACCCGAGCAAACATGGAATCACGGTTGGAAGCAGTAGAGAGAAGTCTGATGAAAAGTCTGACGAAACAAGACAAGACGGAAGCTAAATTGGATGAGCTGGTACGCTTGCTCAAAATGAGAAACAAGGGACATTCCAGGGGACGATCACGCTACAGGAAGCGATCCCCACTGCGTGATGAAGAGGATGGCACAGACAGAGATCAGAGAAGCAAGGCTGGACCATAGGAAAGATGGAATTCTTCTCGAAGAGACGAGGAACGGTCTCGGAGTTCAGAGACAGAGTCTTCGGAAGGAAGCCGACCTCCAGAAAAGAATGAAGGAGGTAGGAAATTAGAGATTCCGGAATTTTCGGGGGAGGATGCATATGGTTGGATCAACCGGGTGGAGCGTTACTTCAAGGTGAATGGAGTGGGTGGAAAGGAAAGGTTGGAATCGGTAATGGTGGCCATGGAAGGGAGAGCTCTGAACTGGTATCAATGGTGGGTGGATCAAATGTATAATCCCAGTTGGAACCAATTCAAGGAAGCAGTAATTCGCAGGTTTCAGCCTAGAATTATCCAAAATCCTTTGGAACCTTTGCTAAGTATCAAGCAGACCGGAACTGTCACGGAGTACCGTGATCAGTTTGAGCTAGCTGCAAGGCCAGTCAAGATCGCGGACAACACAGTGATAAGGGGAATTTTATTGAATGGACTAAGGGAGGAACTAAAAGCTAAGTTGAAGCTGCATGAGTTGCACTCACTGCCCGATCTCATGGACCAAGCCCAGTTGATTGAAGAGAAGAACTGGGCCTTACAGAAAAGGGGATCTTCTATGAAAGAAGGGGGAACTCCATTTAAAAAAGTACCAGGAGAAGTTGGATACCGAAACTACGGAGGACCCGAAGGAGGAAAGGCTTATTATCAAACAGCTCAAAGAGGCAGTATTAATCCAAGGCCACTCGTAGAACCTAAACCACCAAATGGAGTTGCAGATGAGAAGAAGCACAAGGGCCCTAGGAGACTTTCATAGGAAGAACTCCAGGAGAGGAGCAGAAAGGGATTATGCTTCAAATGTGGAGAAAGGTGGGGCAAGGAGCACATTTGTAAATTTAAACACTACTAGTTATTTATGTTGGAAGGAGAGGACGATGAGGATGAGGAATCCAATGTGGAAGAAGAGGATTTGGAGCAGGAGTTGAATGATAAAGCTCTACAGCTATCAATGAAGAGCATAGTTGTCAAATCGTGAATCGTATCGAGAATTGTTTGCTCAATTTTCGAATCGTGAATCGTGAATCGTTTCGAATCGTACGATTTAGAAACACATCAATAAAAGACTTAAATATACATTTACACACCTAAAACATAAAGAAAACACTTTAGGAGCCATTTGTGTTGAGTGAGTGACACTGTCACTGATAAACAAGGGGCTACAACAACTAGATACGAAAACAGAAGACTGGAAGGAAGAATGTAACACGAAAAACAGAGCACTGGAAGGAAGAACGTGAAACGAAAAACAAAGCACTGGAACTCTGGAAGAACGGGACTGAAGAGGTGTTTTCAGAGCAGAGTGAGGCGTGACTGTGTGAGTATGTGACTGAATGTGAAGATTGCGGAATAATGCTCGGTGGTTGGCGTTGCAGAATATGATTACGAAAATAGAGTCCACCTCTGGTTGGCCGTTGGCGTTGCAGAATGCAGAGTGAGACGTGAACGTGGGTGAGGAATTACGTTCGGTGGTTCTGGGCTTCGGGCTTCTGGTTGCATGAAGTGAAACATGGGTGAAGGTGGAGAATTAAAAGACCATTAAATTTCAGCTCAACTCCCACAGTCCAGCCCGCCTTCGGACCCACCGTCCGGCCCTTCAGATTCGCACCAGAATCTGTGTATTTTCTTTGCACCGTCCAAGCTCCACAAATCGCCGAATCGTGCGATTAACGTGGCTGGTTCTGAATCGCACCGATTCAGACGATTCGGTCACGATTCTCAGCAATTTCCGATTCAACACCATTTCCGTATCGCTGGCGGGACGAATCGGATCAAATCGGACGATTCGAATCTAACAACTATGATGAAGAGTATAATGGGATTAACTTCTTCTAAGTCCTTGAAACTGTGGGGCAAAATTGGGGAGCATCAGCTAGTAGTGCTCATTGATTATGGAGCTTCTAATAATTTTATTTGAAAGGAATTAGTGAAGGAGCTGGGCCTGGCAGTTGAAGATACTCATGATTACACAGTGGAATGGTTGTAAAGTAAGGAGCAAGGGAGTTTGCAGTAATGTGAAGAGGACAATTCAAGGAGTGGAAATACAACAAAATTTCTTCCTCTTTGAACTAGGGGGGACTATGGCAGTGTTGGGGATGGATTGGTTGGAGAGCCTTGGGGGCATACAAGCCAACTTTAGAGACCTCACCTTACACTGGGAGAAGGACGGACACAGGGTATCACTAAAAGGAGAACCATCTCTTTGCAAGGCTCAAGCATCACTTAAAGCCATGTTAAAAGCTTTAAGGGATAAGGGTGAGGGATATTACAGAGTACCAGGAGCTGCAACCTGAGGAGCATCTTAAGGAGCATGTGTCAGACGATATTCAAGATATTTTGCAAGAGTACACAGACTTATTTCAGACACCACAGGAATTACCTCCCAACCAAGAGCAAGATCATGCCATCAACCTCAAGGAGGGAGCTCTAATTCCCAACTTAAGGCCCTACAGGTACCCCTACTACCAAAAAAATGAAATAGAAAAAATTGTGGAAGAGATGATGACTGCAGGGATAATCAAACCAAGTACAAGTCCATATTCTAGCCCGGTGATCCTGGTCAGAAAGAAGGATGGGGGATGGAGATTTTGTGTAGACTATAGGGCTCTAAACAAATTGACTATACCAGACAAGTTCCCAATACCAGTGATTGATGAGCTGCTGGATGAGTTAGGAGGGGCCATCATTTTGTCTAAACTGGACCTATAATCTGGGTATCACCAGATCAGAATGAAGGAGAGTGACATCCCCAAAACAGCCTATAAAACGCATGAGGGGCATTATGAGTTTCTAGTGATGCCTTTTGGCTTAACTAATGCTCCCTCAACCTTCCAAGCTTTAATGAACAAGGTGCTGAAACCTTATCTAAGGAGGTTTGTGTTGGTGTTCTTTGATGACATACTAATTTTCAGCAAGGATCAACCAACGCATGGCAAACATCTTAGGATGGTTCTGCAATTACTAAGGGAGAATACGCTGTGGGCGAATAGAAAGAAGTGCTCTTTTGGCCAGGCACGGTTAGAATATCTGGGGCCCATCATCTCAATAGAAGGTGTGGCAGCCGATCTCAAGAAGGTGGAAGACATGCAAACATGGCCTCAACCAGTTGATGTCAAAGGGCTAAGAGGTTTCTTAGGCCTCACAAGTTATTATAGAAGGTTTGTGAAAGATTATGGTAAAATTGCTTGGCCCTTAACACAGCAGCTTAAGAAAGACAATTTCAAGTGGGGAGTAGAGGCTCAGGTAGCATTTGAGGAACTCAAAACTGCCATGACATCACTACCTGTCTTGGCCGTACCAGACTTTGAAAAAATGTTTGTGTTGGAGACTGATGCCTCGGGAAAAGGAGTGGGAGGTGTGCTTATGCAGGAGGGTAAACTCGTGGCCTACATGAGTCAAACTCTCTCAAGTAGAGCTCAAAATAAGTCAGTTTATGATAGAGAATTAATGGCCATGGTAATGGCAATTCAGAAGTGGAGGCACTATTTGATGGGGAGGTATTTCCTAGTGCAAACTGACCAGAGGAGCCTCAGATTCTTGCAAGATCAGAGGCTACGGGGTGAGGAAAAGCAAAAGTGGGCTTCTAAATTAATAGGGTATGATTTTGAGGTCAAATATAAGCCTGACAAGGAGAATGGGGCTGCAGATGCCTTGTCTAGAAGATTGCAATTCTCAGCTATTTCCTCTGTACAATTCAACGACTGGGATGACTTAGAGGAGGAGATCCAAACTGATACAAGGCTGAGAGGAATTCTACAGGATCTATTGAGGCAACCGGACTCTCATACAAGCTTCCAACTAAAGAAGGGGAGGTTATACTACAAGGGTCGGATGGTGATTCCAAAAACTTCCCAGAAAATTCCTTGGGTACTTAGGGAGTTTCATGACTCAGTCATTGGAGGGCATTCTGGATTCTTCCAGACCTATAAAAGAATTTCAGGGTTACTGTTTTGGGAAGGCATGAAAGGAGACATTCAGAAATATGTGCGGGCATGTGAAGTTTGTCAAAGGAATAAGTCCCAAAACCTTACTCCTAGAGGTTTATTACAGCCTCTACCCATTCCATCTACCATCTGGATAGATTTGTCCATGGATTTCATTGGTGGGCTCCCAAAAACGAGTGGAGTGGACACCATCATGGTGGTTGTGGACAGACTCACTAAATATGCTCACTTTGTGGCTGTATCTCACCCCTACACATTGCATGGTTTCCCTTCCTCAATTGCATCAGATCGGGACAGAGTGTTCCTCAGCTCTTTTGGGGTAGAATTATTCAAGATGGCTGGGACAAAGTTGAAGTATAGCACTGCTTATCATCCTCAATCAGATGGCCAAACGGAAGTAGTGAATAGATGTGTAGAGACCTATTTAAGGTGCCTCACTAGTTCTAAACCTAAGCAGTGGCCTAGGTGGTTGGCTTGGGCAGAGTTTTGGTACAATACCAATTATCACTCAGCTACTAAGATGACTCCTTTCAAGGCTCTATATGGCAGAGATCCACCTGTCCTTATTAGGGGGGATGGAGTTCCTTCAGCAGTGGAAGAGGTGAATCAAAAGGCCTAGGTGGTTGGCTTGGGCAAAGTTTTGGTACAATACCAATTATCACTCAGCTACTAAGATGACTCCTTTCAAGACTCTATATGGCAAAGATCCACCTGTCCTTATTAGGGTGGATGGAGTTCCTTCAGCAGTGGAAGAGGTGAATCAACTTTTGACTGAAAGGAATCAGATGTTGGATGAATTAAAAGACTCTCTAGCCAAGGCTCAAAATAGGATGAAGATGCAAGCTGATAAGCACAGACTTGAGGTGGATTACCAACCAGGAGAGACAGTCTATTTGAAGATCCAACCATACAAATTAAAAACTCTACCCAAAAGAGTTAACCAGAAGCTGAGTCCTACGTTCTATGGCCCCTATGAGATCTTGGAAAAAATAGGACCTGTGGCTTACAAACTGAAATTGCCTTTGGGCAGTCTGGTCCATCCGGTCTTCCATGCCTCTATACTCAAGAAAACCATCTCTCCCATGGTTGACACACAACCATTGCCATTGTTCCTTGCTGAAGACTGGGAGTTGAAGGTCAGACCAGCTGATATCATTGATAGCAGACAAAATACAGCAGGGGAAATTAAGGTTCTGGCCAAGTGGCAAGACTTACCAGATTTTGAAAATTCCTGGGAGTTGCTCTCTGCTATCCAGGTCAATTTTCCTGAATTTCACCTTGAGGACAAGGTACAAGGTGAATCTTTGGGAGGGAAGTATTGATAGAGACCCAAGCCGTATTGATAGAGACCCAAGCCGTATTGATAGAGGCCCAGGCCCAAAAGTGACACAAGTCTACACCAAAAGGAGGCACCAACAGCAGGGAGTAACTAACTACTGAGTTGGCCAAATGATGGTGTGAGAAAAGTGAGTGGAAGTTTGTTAGAATGGTTTATATGCTGAGAGAGTGGGAAAACATGGGCAAGCAAGGATTGGGTTGGGCATAGGAGGGACTAGGCACCCTACAACTGTCTAGAGCTATTTTTTCTTCTTCTCTGTAATTCTGTTCATTTCTTTTCCAAGAATACACAAAACTGGCTGTGATATCATACTGATATCACCCAGAATATTCAGTTCATCTTGCTGTGTTAATAATTTCTGTTATTCTATCTGTTTGGAACCTATCACATTCTTCCGTCCAAATAAGGTCACGAGGTGTCTCAGAAACCTTCGACCGGCCATCCCTCTGAGCACCACCGCCGGAGGAGTCGTCACGCGCCGTCACACGCGTCTGCAGCTCTTGGCGTGTGAAGGCCACACGCCACCTTCCGGTCACAAAAGAGCAACGCCGTTGGTTTCGTTCACCTTGCCGACGACCTCTGCTTCTGTTTCTGTGGCCAGAACTCTTGTCCAAGGCTGTTTGGATAGTGGGCTCACCTTCTCTGTTTGATTACATTTGTTCTGGTCTCTGTTTGGCCGGAATTCTGCCCCTGCCTCCCAAATTTGGTTACGTCTATTTCTCTGCCTTGACTTTGTAACTTGTCTCTTACGATGTCAACCAAAGGTGAGGTCTCAAATGTCTCTCTACACAGCCTTGAAAAGCTCTCAGGTACTTGTTCTTTGACTTATTCGGGTAAGTTAACTTTTTCCGTTGGATTCAATGTCTCGGGTACAATTTTTACCAACTCCTGGTTTATGGATTCAGGAGCCGCAGACCATATGACCAACAACCCCACTATATTTTCCAACAATTCTCCATGCCCAAGCAGTAAGAAAATATCCACAGCTGATGATTCCTTGACCACTGTAACCAGTGTAAGAGATGTCCAACTAAGCCCCCTAGTGACCTTAAAAAATGTTCTTCATGTCCATAAACGGTCTACAAATCTGATTTTTGTTCAGAAATTAATTAAAGATTTATCTTGGAAAGTGGTTTTCTACAATGATCATTGTGTTTTTCAGGACAAGGATTCGGGGAAGATGATTGGATGTGCTAGAGAGCAGGATGGCCTCTACCTCCTTGAAGCACCTTGTCAGGTAAACAGGACCAAGAGCGGACTTGAACACCCATATTCTTTTACCTCGGAACTTCTTTCAACCAAAAAAAGACAAGATTTGGCTTGTTCACCGTAGATTAGGTCATCCATCCTTTTTTGTTGTTAAGAGTCTTTTTCCTTCTTTGTTTAAAGGTCTTGATGTTGAACAATTTCATTGTGAAGTATGTGAACTTGCTAAACATAAGCGTGTCAATATTCCAATTAATAATACAAGAAGTTTTGTTCCTTTTTCTCTTATTCACAGTGATATTTGGGGTCCCTCTTCCATTCCTAGTGTCTCTAGGGCAAGATAGTATGTGTCTTTTACTGATGACTATGCACATGTTACCTGGATTTTTCTGCTCAAACATAAGTTTGATATCAGTACTGTTCTCCCAAATTTGTGTTCCATGATTAAAAATCAATTTGGGGTAGGTATTAAATGATTTAGATCTAATAATGCTAAGCACTACTTTAATTAAACTCTTATGCATTTTTTCCAGAAAGAAGGAATGATATATGAATCATCTTGTGTCCATACCCCACAATAAAATGGGTTAGCAGAGCAAAAAAATGGTCATCTTCTTGAAAAAATTCGAGCCCTATTGTTTCAGAGAAATGTCCCTAAGTCATTCTGGGGGAAAGCTATTCTGATAGTTACTCATCTTATAAATCGCTTGTCCACTAAAGTCCTGGGGTTCAAGAGTCCTATGGATGTCCTCTCCACCTTTTATCATTATCATGATCTACACACTTCCAATAATCTTTTTCCTAAATTTTTTGGATGTGTCTCTTTTGTCCATGTTCACAGTTCAAACAAGGGGAAACTTAATCCGAGGGCTCTAAAATGTATCTTTGTGGGCTATTCTTCAACCTAGAAAGGGTACAAGTGTTATCACCCTTCATCCAAAAAATTTTGTCTCCAGGGATGTTACATTCAAGGAAGAAGAGCCCTATTTTTCCTATCCTTATGTTCAAGGGGAGAAGTCAATGAAGGAAGATAAGGAAGATTTCCTGCTTGACTTGTCCTTACTTCCTATGTCTAATGGTCCTTCTCATGACCTTCCTGTTGTCCCTAATCCTCCTCCTGAAGTCACTCTTTTTAACCCAGTGTCTGAACCTGTGTCCAAAACCATTCCTAACCCAGTGGCTAAGTTTGCTCTTGAGAATGTAAGGTATGTTAAAGGCAAGGTGCTCACAAGAAGGAATATGGTTGTTCCTGAACCTGTGTAGGCCCAAGAGTCCAACTTGAAGCCTTCGAATGAGGTAATAGTTTGCCTTCATTGCAAGATGAAACTGAATTTCATGTTGATAGTACTGACCAAAATCTTCCTATAGCCATCAAAAAAAGAACTAGAGTGCACAAAATGGCCAACTATATCCTTTTGCACACTTCTTATCCTTTGAGAATTTTTCACCATCCCATAAAACCTTCCTTATAAGCTTAAATACCATTGCCATCCCTACCACCTCTACCCGAGGCCTTGTCCAATGAAAAATGGAAACAAGCCATGAATGAGGAGATGGAGACATTGGAAAAGAACAAAACCTGGGAGCTAGTGCAACTACCGGCAGGGAAGAAAATTGTGGAATTGATTAGTTGCCAAAGGGTATACCCAAACTTATGGAATTGATTACCAGGAAACTTTTGCACCAGTTGAGAAGATGAACACAGTTCGAGTATTATTGGCATTGGCAGCTAATTATGGTTGGGATTTGCAATAGTTTGATGTCAAGAATGCTTTCTTACATGGAGATCTCGAAGAAGAAGTCTACATGGAGGTCCCACCAGGATATGGGAGGAATTTGCATGCTAATACTGTGTGTAAGTTAAAAAAGGCCTTATATGGCCTCAAGCAATCACCACGAGCGTGGTTCGGAAGGTTTGCTAGAATCATGTTGGCTATAGGGTACAAACAAAGCCAAGGGGACCACACACTGTTTGTTAAACACTCCTTCAGGGGGAGTCACAGCTCTCTTGGTGTATGTTGATGACATAATAGTAACAGGAGATGATGCTAAGGAAAAACATATTCTGAGTCAGTGCTTAGCCAAGGAACTAGAGATTAAAACATTAGGAAGGTTAAAATACTTTCTTAGAATTGAGGTTGCTCATTCTAGGAAAGGTATATTCATCTTTCTAGAAATTGTATCAGAGTGAGAAAACGAAAGAAAATGTAGTAGAAAAGAGAGAGAGAGACTGAAAGAGGAAAGAGAATGAATTTAGAAATTGAAAATTGTAAACTTTGAAAACTAGATAGTTACAACAGTATACAGCTATATTTATACAGCTAGTAGAAACTTAACTAGAAGCTTAACTACTCTTAACTATCATAACTAATTTAGTTACTAACTATCACCGTAAGATAATATTCTAACTAACTCTAGATCTCTGGAACATTCTGAACTCTACTAACAGCTTAATATAATATACTCTAATATGCTCCCCTCAAACTCAGGGTGAGTGTTGCAAAACCAATTTATCAAACACCCTGAGTTTGTCTCTCAAAGTACAAAATCTCAAACTTGACAACGGTTTGGTAAACAAATCAGCTGTCTGATCTTGAGCTGGAATGTGAGATACCACCAGGCTTTTATTTAGAACTTTTTCTCGAACAAAGAATATGTCTAGTTCCATATGCTTAGTTCGTGCATGAAGAATTGGATTATGAGCAAGAAGCAATGTACTAAGATTATCACAATGGACAACTAGAGTTGAAACAGCAACGTGAAGTTCTTGTAGCAGTGACTGAATCCAGATCAGTTCTGTAGCAGTAGCTGCAAGGCTGCAATACTCAGATTCTGTACTGGGCCGAGCCACTAAGGTCTGCTTCTTTGACCACCAAGAAACAAGATTAGGGCCCAAGAAAATACATGATCTAGAAGTTGACCTTCTATCATCAGGATCTGATGCCCAATCAGCATCACAAAAGGCATGTAGAGCAAGTGATCTTGCAGGTTGCAGTAGCAGACCATGAGTAATTGTACTCTTGAGGTACCTCAAAATACGTTTAACAGCCTTCCAATGATCCTCAAGTGGAGAACTAAGAAACTGGAAAACTTTGTTTACACTGAAGCAAATTTCAGGTCTAGTGATTGTTGCATACTGCAAGGCACCAACTACTGACCTATATAGCTTAGGATCATCAATATAGTTGCTTCCCAGTTTAGACAACTTGCTGTTAGTCACCATAGGAGTACTTATACCTTTGGCATCAGTCATCTTAGCTTTTTCCAACAAATCTCTAATATACTTACTCTGATTGAGAAGAATAGACCCATTAGACAAGTGTTGAACTTCTATTCCAAGAAAGTAGTCAAGTTTCCCTAGTTGTTTTAAAGCAAACTCTGCATTTAGCTTGGTGATCAGCTGTTGTACCAAAGTGGTTGAGCTTCCAGTTACAATGATATCATCCACATATATGAGAACATAAGTAGTGTGCTTTGAGCTTCTTTGAATGAAAGGAGAGGGATCACAGCGGCTAGATTTAAAGCCAAAACTGATCAAAGAAGCTGCCAACCTTTCAAACCAGGCCCTAGGGGCCTGTTTCAACCCATAGAATGCCTTATTCAGCTTGCAAACCAGCCCCTTATTTGAATCTTCAAAACCTGGAGGTTGCTGCATGTATACCTCCTCTTGTAAATAACCATTGAGGAACGCATTATTTACATCTAGCTGTTGTAACTCCCACTCTTGAGTGAGTGCCAATGTAAGCACAACTTTAACCGTTACTAGTTTAACAACTGGTGAAAAAGTTTCTGTGTAGTCAAATCTAGGCTGCTAATGGAATCCTTTGGCCACTAACCTGGCCTTGTACTTGTTAATAGAACCATCAGGGTTTTCTTTTACTCGAAACACCCATTTGTAGCCAATTGCAGTCCTATTCTCTAGAAGTGGTACCAATGTCCAAGTCTGATTCTTAATCAGTGCATCATACTCAGCCATCATGGCTGCATACCAGTTGGGACTAGTCAAGGCCTCTTGGACAGAATTGGGTTCAAGATGAGCAAGAAGAAGAGTTGGAGTTATTCTTGGTTTAACAATACCAGATTTGGACCTTGTTTGCATGGGATGAGTAGACACAGAAACAGCCTGAGAATTAGAGAGATTTGTAGGTTGAAAATCAGAATCAGAAGTAATGAAAAGATTAGTGTTTGCAGATTCTGATTCAGAACCAGATCCGGTAGCAGGAATTAAACCAGAATCAGTGGACAATGAAGCAGCAGACACTGGAATTGCAGAGATAGAATCAGTGCCAGTATTAAGATTAAACCAGAATTCATGGACAATGAAGCAGCAGTGACTGGAATTGCAGAGACAGAGCCAGAACCAGTAGCTGGAGAAGCAGTGGGTAAAACAGCAACAGAGACTAGTAATGAAGAAGAATTAGCAGAAGAAGAATTAGTTGAAGAATGAGTTGGATGGACAGAAACTGGTGAGATACTAGAAAAGGAGATAGGAGGACCAGATGAAGTGTCAGTAATCCCAGATGAAATGTTAGTAATTTTGTTGGCAGCTGTAGAGGAATGAGACTCTGAATATGGGAAACGAAACTCATTAAAAAGAACATCCTTGGAGATATAAATTCTACCATTTGAAGAAAGACATTTGTAACCCTTATGACTAGAGGAATAGCCTAGAAAGAAGCACTCACTAGATCTAAATTCTAGTTTGTGTATGTTATAAAGCCTCAAACAGGGGTAACAGGCACACCAAAACACCTTAAGAAACTTATAATCAGGACTTGCATTAAAAAGTTTGATGTAAGGGATTTGATTGTGAAGAGCTGTGGTGGGAAGCCTATTAATGAGATAAACTGAAGTGAGAAAAGCATGATCCCAAAATTTAACAGGCAAGGAAGCTTGGGCTAATAAAGTAACACCCATATCAACTATTTGTCTATGTTTACGCTCAACACTGCCATTTTGATGGTGGGTATGAGGACAAATGAGACGATGGTTAATGCCCAAATCAACAAGGAACTTTGAAAAAGGTCTAAACTCCCCACCCCAATCTGTTTGGACAGATTTAATCTTTTTATTAAATTGAAGTTCAACCATTGCCATAAACTGTTTGAAAACTGAAAAAGCCTCTGATTTTTGTTTAAGAGGATAAAGCCAAGTAAATCTTGTACAAGCATCAACAAAGGAGATGTAGTAAAAACTACCACTAGAGGACTAAATAGGGGCTGGACCCCACAAGTCACTAAAAATTAGCTCAAAGGGTTCTTGATAAACAGTAGTAGAAAGCTGAGAAGGTAAACGATGGGCTTTACCAAGACAACATGCTGCACAAAAATCAGAAACCATTTTATTACAAATGGGAAGATTACAAGCATTTAATACAGACTTGACAATATCAAAATGGGGATGTCCCAACCTACAATGCCACAATGTATAGGATGTAAGAACTACATTTACAGAAAATGAAGTGTCATTATTTACATTTGTTGAAATATCAACAGATTTATGAACAGTATTTACAATAGGCTGAAATCCTAAAGAACTATTTGAAACAGAAATAGAGGGTGCTGAAGCTGCTGCAGATGGTGAAGGCGCACAAGGCAAGGAGAAACTGTGGAAGGCGTATAAACCATCAGGTCCAAGAGAACCCTCCAGCAGTGTCTCGTTTGTGGCCTGAGATTTCACAAAAACAACGAAAGGGGTGAAATTCAAAGTAAACAGATTTATCTTGTGCGAATTTACTAACACTCACCAGATTTTTGGTAATTGACGGGACAAGAAGTAAATTATTTAGAGAGAGAGAGATATCAGAATTGAAAGGAGATAGAAATTTAGATGAACCAAAAGATAGAATTGGAAGGCCTTGACCATAATCCATTAAAAGTTGATCTGAACCAGGAAAATCCTGTCGCTGTTGTAGATTGGCAGGATCTGCAGTGACGTGATGGGTGGCACTAGAGTTAGGATGCTAAGCTTGACTGGAGCTTTGTGTAGCAGAGGCTAACATAGCCATAAGATGCATTTGCTGTGCTGTATAATTGGTAAAAGGATCAGCTGAAAACAAAGCAGGCATAGAATGTCCAGCTTGGGTGGAGTATTGGTATGAACCAGCATTAGACTGGTAAGGACCAGTATTGGACTGAAATGGACTAGCATTAGGCTGCAGTGATTGAAACTGGGAGAGAAACTGTTGGAGCCAAAACTGAGATTGAGACTGAAACTGAGATTGAGGCTGAAACTAAGATGGAAGCTGTTGAGGCTGAAATGAATAGGGCTGTAGAGATTGCAGAGGCAGCTGCTGCTGCTGCAAGTACTGTGAAGGCATTTGTGAATGCTGGAAATTTTGTCTTGGTTGCTGAAAATTGATCCCTGGTTGGGAGGAATCTTGTCCTTGACCACAATTCTGATCAAATATATAGTAACACACTGAAGTAACATGTCTGGGCTGATCACAAACCTGACAAACTACAACACTCTTGTAGTTAGAGCCAAACCTACCACGTCCTCTTCCTCTATAACTAAATCTGCCTCCTCTTCCTCCTCTATTAAAATTCTATTGGTAAGAATGAGTACCAAATTGATTTTGGTCAAAACTGAAACCTGATTGAAACATTCCTTGTGGATGCATTGGAGCAAACCCAGGTGGGGTTGGCAAAGATTGAACATTCTGATGTGAGGTTGGCAAAGACTGAACATTTTGATATGGTTGATTCATAGAGCTGAAAGATTGGCCAGGTGCTACAACATTCTTGGTTGAAGAATTGGGTAGAGAAGTATCACCTATAGCCTGAGCAATATTGACTGAAAAGGCATCAGGAACATAGATGCGATTCTTCGCTATTCTTGCCTCATGAGACAGCAACAGAGACTCAATGTCTCCAATAGTGTATGGATCAAGTCTGCTAGCAACAGACATAACAAACGCATCATATTCCTCAGGAAGACCCTCAATAATAATGTCAATATGGTCTTGAGAAGAAACTAGATGACCAATGGAGATTAAGGAATCTACTAGTGCTTTGATGCACAGAAGATACTCCGAAATAGAACGCGAGCCCTTCTTGGTATTGCGGAGCTCAGAACGGTACTGATTCACCTTTGCACGATTTTGGGACCTGAAGTACACATGAACTTCGTCCCAGAGCTGCCATGAGTGCACACAACCCACCACACGTGTTCTAAGGGGATCGGAGAGTGATGACAATAACCATGAGAATAGTAGTTGATCCTGCTGTTCCCAATCCAAGTATGCATCATTTAGACGACCAACATTTCTGTCTGAATCTGACAGAAATCGTGGAGGAATGTCAGGATTTACAACAAAGGTTTGTAAACGATGGGCTTTGATTGAAGCTTCTACTTGCTGTTTCCAAATTAAAAAAAATTTCTCATCAAGTTTGACTGAAATTGAATGAGCAAGGCTAGTTAGAGTTGAAGACCGAGGAACAACATTTGCAACCGGTGCTGGAGAAGCATCTGTTACTGGTGGTGATGACTGGGCTTCCATAATTGCAGGTTAAATCTTGATAAGCAACACCAGAGTTGAATGCAAAACTAGATTTGAAGCAAAAGAACATAGCAAGATTGATTGCAGATTAAATCCTGATAAGCAATACCAGAGTTGAATGCAAAACCAGAATTGACGCAGAAGAACGTAGCAAGATCAGGTCGCACAGATCGCAGATCCAGAAAGAGGAGAGAGAGACGAGCACTGCGCAGCAAACGGTGGCCGGAGAGGACCTGCCACGTGCCGATGAAAGGACGTCCGGTGGAGCTGTACGCAGAGGCTTCGATCGGCGCGTGTGGACGCGTCGGAGGGAGTTTCCGATCGATCTCTTGGGTTCTGACTGAGCAAAGAGAGGCAACCCCGGTGGTGGGTTCACCGGCCGGAAAAGTTGCCAGAAAAACTTCACGATGGCGGCAGACGGCGGCGGAAACTCAACAGAGAACACAGAAATTCAGAATTTCAAAGATTGCAACTCAGATTTGAAGCTCAGAGAACACAGAGAACTCAGGATCGTAACAAGCTCTTTGATACCATTCTAGAAATTGTATCAGTGAGAAAACGAAAGAAAATGTAGCAGAAAAGAGAGAGAGAGACTGAAAGAGGAAAGAAAATGAATTTAGAAATTGAAAATTGTAAACTGTGAAAACTAGATAGTTACAACAGTATACACAGCTGTATTTATACAGCTAGTAGAAACTTAACTAGATGCTTAACTACTCTTAACTATCATAACTAATTCAGTTACTAACTATCACCGTAAGATAATATTCTAACTAACTCTAAATCCCTGGAACATTCTGAACTCTACTAACAGCTTAATATAATATACTCTAATACATCTTCCAACAAAAGTATGTTATGGATCTCCTAAAAGAGACAGGTCATACATGTAAACCGGTAAGTACTCCTATAGATCCCAACATGAAACATGGACAGGCAGAGGAAGATGCTGCAGTTGATAGAGAAATGTACCAGCGGTTGGTGAGAAGACTTATCTATCTATTCCACACACGGCCGAATATAACATATGCGGTAAGTATGATTAGTCAATTAATGCACAATCCAAAAGAATCTCATTTGCGAGCAGCATATTGAGTATTACAGTACCTTAAGGGAACACCGGGAAAAGGCATATTAAGAGAAATGTAGGTGTGGTATTTGAGACATACACTGATGCGAAATATGTTGGATCACCAGTGGACAAAAGATCAACTACAGAATATTGCACTTTTCTTGGTGGAAATCTGGTAACTTGGAGAAGTAAAAAATAGAATGTGGTAACACGATCTATTGCGGAGGTAGAATTTAGAGCTATGGCTCAAGGTGTGTGTAAACTACTGTGGTTGAAGATTATTCTTGAAGATCTGAAGATCAAGTGGGATGGTCTAATGAGACTTTATTGTGATAACAAGTCTGCAATCAGCATAGCTCATAATCTGGTACAGCATGATCGAACAAAGCATATTGAGGTTGATAGACATTTTATCAAAGAAAAACTAGAGAGTGGTTTAATCTGTACATCCTATATGTCTACACAAGGTTAGCTTGCTGATGTACTTACAAAAGGGTTGAGTAGTCCAGCATTTCAGACGATTATATCCAAGCTGAGAATGGAGAATGCATATTCACCAGCTTGAGGAGGAGTGTTGGACGGTGACCTCTGTTGGACGGTGGCCTCTTTGTTCCCACGTAGTCCAACATTTCAGACGATTGTATCCAAGCTGGAAATGGAGAATGCATATTCACCAGCTTGAGGGGGAGCGTTGGACGGTGACCTCTGTTGGACGGTGGCCTCTTTGTTCCCACGTTTTCATGTTTTTAGTGTAGACATTGTTTTTAGTATTTTATTGTTGCTTATTTCCTAGACTAGTTTAATGTACAGCAGCTGCCTCTATATAATCCTCATTGTAAACATTCTATTGGTGATGAGAAATAATATACAGTTATTCACATATTCATATGCTGAGAAGTTTGTATATTAGTAGCAGAATTATGAGACAGATGAATTTACAGAGGTATTAGGTGAACTAGGAGAAACAGTAAATGAATTTACAGAAGGTAAAATAGAATTTACAACCAAAGTAGAACTACAAGGTATAGTCTGAGAAGAAGCCACACGAGGTAGAAGAAGCTAGCTGAAGGTATAGAAACGATCAATGCCAAGAGAGCCCTCCAACAAGACCTCATGGGTTGCCTGAGATTTAACAAAACAGTGTGAGGGATGAAACTCAAAGTAGACACAATTATCACGAGCAAACTTACTTACACTGATCAGATTTTTAGTAATTGAGGGAACCAAGAGTAAGTTTTGAAGAGAAAGACTAACACTAGGATTAATAGGAGACAAAAAAGAAGAACCAACAGAGGCAATTTTCAAACCTTGTCCATTCCCAACAAAAATCTGATCAAGACCAGAGAAATCAGTCTTCTGCATTAGATTCTGGGAATCAGTAGTGACATGGTGAGTTGCACCTGAATCTGGATACCATGCCTGATTAGGAAGACCATCTGGTGTAGCAACCATGGCCATAGGAGATTGCTGCTGTCCAACTGGAGTACCAAACTGAGACAAATTGACAGATGATCCAGCTGCACTAAAAGGAGCTCGAGACTGCCAAGACTGTGACTGAGAAGAAGGCACACCAAAAGAAGAAGGTGCAGCAGCTGAATATTGTGGATACCTTGGAACATGGAACATAGAATATTGTGGATATGGAGCAGGTGGCGAAGGAGAAACCGTAGAGCACTGTGCAGGTGGATATAAGACAGAATGCAGTAGCTGACTCAGTGACTGTGAAGATGAATTGATAACATCTCCGAAGTTCCTCTGTGCAACATTAACTGAAAGTGCATCAGAAATCACATTCTGCCAATTTCGTTCAAGACGTGCTTCATGTGCAAGTAGCAGACATTCAATCTCGCCAAAAGAATACGGACCAAGTCTATTATTGATGGAAGTTATAAATCCGTCATATTCATCAGGTAAACCTTCGAGAATAACATCAAGAAGTTCTTGCAAAGACACAGAATCACCAATAGAGATCAAAGAGTCGATTAATGCTTTAATATGAAGCAGATACTCAGAAATTGTTCTTCCACCTTTCTTGGTACTGTGCAATTCAGATCGAAACTGACAAACCTTGGCGCGATTCTGTGAATTGAAAAAGGAATGAATCTCATCCCAGAGCTGTCAGGAGTGGACACACCCAACCACTCGAGTGAGAAGCAAATCAGAAAGTGAAGAAAGAATCCAGGAAAACAACAGTTGATCCTGTTGCTCCCAGCTGAGATAAGCCTCACTGATTCGACCTAAGGCCCGATCTTCCTCCGTAGCAAATCAAGAAGGAATCTCCGGATTTACAACATAACGCTACAGACGATGGCCTTTGATAATTGCCTCAACTTGTTGCTTCCATATCAGAAAATTCCTCTCATCAAGCTTGACTGAAATCAAATGAGAAAACGTAATCGGAGCAGAGGGCAGAATCGAAGATGAATGAGAGAAATTCTCATTGGAGGAATGAAAGGGATTCAAAGGAGTAGCCATGGCCAGGTTCAAAGAAAGCTCTATGATACCATATTTAGATTTCAGTGAGCAGAGAAAATGATAGAAACTGAAGGAAAATGTGAGAAAGTAGAGAGAGAGAGAGAGAGAGAGGTGCAAGAAGAGAGAGAGAGTGAAAACTGAGCAAAACTGGATTAACCACCAGAACCTAACTTAGGTTCAAGAACTTATACAAGATAGTCTAGACTCTAGAGTATGTTCTAGAACTCTGTTAGCAGTAACTAACTAACTGAACTAACAGTAAACAGTAGTAAACAGTCTAACAAGTATACAAAATAAGTTGTAACTCCATATAACTCTATATACTCTAATATAGATCAACGTATAACAATTCATTAGTTTATATGCACTAAATCTAACAATCAATCTAGTAACTAGTAAGCTATGCTATCCAATGCACACTGCCAGGCCAAATCCCATTTAGGGCACAATCTAAATATAAAAATAAAAATCAAATCTACAAAAACAATGGATTTATATCATATTATCATTCCAAGAAGGGAATACATGTATCATGCACATTGGTGCTAGCTAGCCATACCCGATAGATTACAATGCAAATACAAGAACCACTACCTAAGGTAGATCAGGTTAGGATAATTGGATCAAGAAATGGTGCCATGGATATAAAATTTGAAAATGGGCGTGAGACATCTATAAAATGTATGTGTCGGATAATCAATCACAAGAACTTGTGCTCAAAGATAAGATCTCAACAATGCATCAAGTGTACAAAAACTAATAAAGTAACACTCACTCTTAAGTGGGATTCCACAGATGTACAAACCGAATTATGGTAGCAAAACCAACTGGCAAAATTAAGTATAGAAAGCAGGTTGTGGTTTTGACATCTTAATACATTGACAACCATGCTTAGACACTCTGATAAATAACCTATTGGCACACACCAACTATCCATTATTCACATATAAAGCTTTCAATGGGAACTAAGGAACTTACGCTATGTCACCAGCAGTTGATGGTGCACCATACTCATCAAAAAGGCGCATGAGATCCCCAAACTGCCCATGTAAATCACCAAATATTTTAATCGGTGCCCTAAGTTGTAAGACGCTTGGTTCACTTGAAAATATCCGCTCTGCACTATCACAAAGATCCGCAATTTCATTGCAATCTAAGAAAAACTGCCGTCGAACTGGTGGTTTCCAGCCACGAGGCTTTAAGAGGTGTGCTATGACCTATAAAGAAGGTCAGGAAACTCAATAAGAAACAAACTGAACGTAAGATGAAGCCAACATGTTTGGTGATTCAACAAAATAGGTATGATAAAGCCAACATGGGGATGTAAATGAAAACCATAATTCAACACAACAGACATTCGTAACATTGCCATGAACAAAAGGGGTGTGATAGAGTAGGCAATGACAACAAAAGGAAGGTCAATGAACATGACCTATCAGATGTTCTGCACTTGACCCATTACTCATGGCTCCAAACATTTGTCAAGCCCACAACATTTAATAGTCTATGTTATTTAAAACCTATCAGATATAGTGCACCTGATTCATTACCATTGCTGAATTATTAAATTAAATACACATGACTTTTCTAATAGAGTTTAGTTTTGTTCCACTGTCATTATAAAAACTTTTTACATTATAATCCAATCATGTGTTGTCACATCATTAAAGAGTTTGATCATGATAATTGATAACAACTACCTAAGAGGTCAAACTCTTTTAATGATGTGGCAATAAATGATTAATGATAGTGTAAAAAATTTTATAGTGGAGCAAAATTGGACTCCTAATATTATTAGTGTTGGAATTTACATATTATTGGAACTTGATTAGTTTATAGTTTGTGTATTTCTAGTAACATTGGAACCTTAGCATCCTAGGAAATGTTTATCTTCTTTTAATATCCTTGTAAATATCATATTGTAATTAATTCCTTGTATATATATAAACCCAATATGCTGAGTACAATTCACTAAAGCAATTTAGAAATCCTCTCTAAGTTTCTTTGATACTCAAGTTGGTATCACAGCGGGTTGATCCCGCTTCTGGTCTCTCATCCCCGTTACTGTTTCAGCCACTGTCAAGGCTGGAACCTCGTCCAAAGTCCCCTCATCTGTCAGAGTGAGGGCCCCAGTCATCTCAGATGGTCATTTTCGGCTGTCTCTCCAAGTCTCGTAGCCAGAAAGTCCGCCACGCGCTGCCACCAATATGTCCAATGTCCAGCACGTGTAAGCCACGCGTCGCCTTCCCGTCGTCGGAATTGGTCACCGCTGGTCCCATTCTGCTCATCGGACCTCCCTAAATCTGGTCACCTGCTCTATTCGCCCCTGTTTGGCTAGTAGGTCCTTGGAACCCACCTTTGTTTTTATACTGAAAAAGGCATCTTCTGCTGCCACTGTTCGAGATTTTATTATCATCTTTTATTATCCTTGTAAATATCATACTGTAATTAATTCCTTGTGTATATATAAACCCAATATGCTGAGTACAATTTATTCAAGCAATTCAGAATTCCTCTCTAAGTTTCTTTGATACTCAAGTATTAGTATGAATGTTCTTACTCTGCACTCAATTACAACTAGTCATAGAGACAAATATGTACCTTCTTTGGGACACTATTGATAGACATCTGCCGATCTAATAGTTTTCTAGCAGCGGTTGCACTTTCTGGTGTCCCATAACTGACCCGCCTGCCTTCATTTTCAAACTGATCAATCGAAAGCTGTCTAACCATACCACCTAATGCTCCACCAGTCTCTGCAGCAACAACCACCTGGAGAAAATTCCAGAGAATCAGAAATTGCGCTTAAATATTTCACAGAAAACTTGACACAGCATAATTTTTCCTAGGTAATCAAAATGTATTGCTCACAGCTCTATGGTGCAGCCTAACTCCACCAGGAGCAATGTTATTTGACCCTGCAGAATCAGGCTTAATCAACAAAGATATTTGTTTCCCACTAGGGGTAGCCTCAGCCCCACGGTCTCTGTCAGGCAATTCAACTTCTCCATTCACTTGTCGTGCCTTGGCAGCAGCAAGTGTGGCACTGATAGCTTCAGCTTCGGCAGCTGATGCTTCAACCAGATACTCAACTCCTTTGCTAGTTCGCCTGTTCAAAGTTCTTTACATGAATGATGAAGCCAAAGAAATAACAATTTAATACCTCACCCAATGAGATGATAAAAACTATGGTACCTAGATCCCTGAAGCATGGCATTTTCAGTGCTGATATCAGTATACATGTCACCATTTACAGGGGGAGCAACTGGATTGCCCAAAACAACTGCACCATCAGCAGTCGCTTCAGGCATTGTTTGCCTTGTCCTATCATCAACAAATCCATATCGTCCAGGTAGTCGTCCCACTTGTACATTAGATGCAGCTGCTGCAGCAGCAGCATGTGAAGCAGCAGTTGTTGTTTCCGCAGCAGCAAGATCTTCAGCAACAAGTAGGTCATCCAGCAAGACTCCTACAGCATAAACACAATACATTATGGTCAGTCCTGCTGCTCAAGTGAAAAATTAGTTAGGTTAACACAAGATAAAATCCTAAAATGAGTATAAGAGCAGGCATCTCAGCTTGCAAGATGAACAGGGATTGACTGGCCATAATCAAAAACAATTCAAATGATATTGTAGTCTGAGATCAACAACAAAATATTTTGAAATAAGAAGAAAGAATTGAGCAACTCTGTTAATTGGAACTCTCTCTCATGATTGTTCGCTCATATGTCATAGCCAGCCAATATTGAACCTAGTTGAATAGTAATAGCCTCAAGTTTCTCTTAACAATCTAGACGTGCTCTTCTCAACTCTATTGTTCGTCGAAACATCTAGCTAAACATGCATCTGATCAACAGCATGAAAGCTATGGCTATCATGCTAATTGAGCTATTCCATAAATTTCCATCTCCCAACTCTGATAGCACCTTAATTTTCATATTCTGATGGAAGATATTAACATTCTCTACCATCTGCTCAAGTCTGAATAATTAAATACACAGTCAAGATCCAAATGTCATTATTGCTCTACTGCTTTAAGTCCATCCAAAAAACAAATTCAACCAAATTATTAAGTGAAATAAAACATGCAAACCAAAGACAACAAAGTAACTAAATTGTTATCAGAAAGCAGGCTGACCTGATGAACTACATTGATCAAACTATCACACGGCATCAAGCAAATAGGAAACAAAATCCATCAAGATGAATCCACAAAAAGTTAGATTTATGACTTACCACCACGTAAACCACCATAAATAAAAATTAAGTCACCAATAGCAGCAGCTGCATGCCTACAACGCCGTGTCAACTCAACTGAGGCATCTCCACCAGCTGCATCAGCACTGTATCTACCTGTTCTTGGACTGGTAACAACAGATTTTGTATCACACCAAACACCAGCAGCAGTGTCCAACACTACAAACAGCGGGAAAAAACATTAGAAAAAACTTCTAAAAGTAAAGCTTTGATTGGCACAACAATAAGTCCTGCTTTCACATAAAAATAAATAAAATGTGGAAAAAAATAAGACCATTAGTGAAAAATAACTAAAGGCTACAGCAGCAACTAGACATCAGCAAGCTACCCTACCAACAGTACCTACAAATCTACAATAGTAATGAAACCCCAAAAGTATTTGTTATTTCTTATAAAAGATCCACCATATTTCCACAAGAATATTATCTTCCTTTATTTGACAAAAAAATGTCACTCTTCTGTCAAATAATAATAATAATAATAATAATAATAATAATAAGCAAAAAGCAGTACCAGTCAACAAGCAACCCAAAATTTTAAAAAAAAAAAAAACACCATGATCAAGAACCTGCAACACTTGATGAGTCTTCTACCATCCGTCCTCCACCAAGAGCCCCGCCAGACACATGGAGCCTTGCATTAACAAATACCTAGAATCATTAAATCAAGCAAATTATGATCCTTGGATTTATATAACCAACTAAGAAGTAAGAAAAAAAGAGAATTAAATAAAAGAAAGTGAATCCCACTGCTGCATGCTGATATCTTGGAGATGGTGAGACACCTGGGGCAATTGCCCATTCCCAACGACCATCTCTATGCTTAGCAAGTCCATATGCACTAGCCAATGGCTGCAATATAAGATTTTTTTTGGGGGGGGGGGTTAGGGGGGAAATAATATGACCAAAGTTAGAAGTAAACAATTCACAAGAACCACATAAAAATATCTAATAGAATTACAGAAATTAAACAGAATTACATGAATCCACCAATTAGTGTTTGTTTATAAGAAAGTAGGCCTGGAAAACAGAAAGCAGAGATTGATAGGAATAACTATCTGTAGGCATATGAAATGAACATAAAATGGCCACAAACACAACTATCAATGACATATGTCACAAGAAAAGCATCCAATTTTTACTTGCAAGTTATAGCCCACCTGAGCAATTGGAAATTTGGTAGAGTTGTTGGAACTTCAACACCCAATCACCAAAAAAGTACTCCAATAGCTTCTGAGTGTGTTTATTTAAATTTAAATATCAATAAGAAAAGCATTCAATTAGTTATTAACAGATTCCATCCTATATATGGGTAAGTCAGGTTCTACAATAAAGTGTGTGGGTACAAATATTCAGCAAAGATACGAATTCCAAAGGGAGAGGCTAAAAAGAAGGAGAAAATTATGAGAGACTATACGCTTGGTCAGGGATGGGCAATCTGAAAAGTGAAAAGAGATCTTTTTGTTACTTGTTAGCTGGGATTTGTGCTGTAGACCAAAAAAATTAAAGGGGATTGGGAGTAAAAATATTGCTTGGGCAGTTAAAGTGGCTATGGCACCAAGTTATTAAGACTAAGTATGGTTTAGATGAATGGGTGGGGATGTCAATCCAGCAATTACTGCTACTCATGCTAATCCATATCTCTTGGATATGTTTCTTTTAGAACACTGGTTACTCTTAATCTATGCGATGGCACCCATATCAAGTTTTAGGAGGATGCCTGGTTGGAAAATGTCTCATTCCTAGAGGCTTTTCCTCGACCCTATGATCTTTCTACTTCACATAATTCCCCCCATAAATAATTTCTATTCTACTCAGGGGCCTCATTAAATTGGGATTAGCAAAAACTATAGTGATAGAGAGGGAGGTGAGTAATAATCGTTTTTGTTTTTACTCGAGTCTACTCACTTCTGTGCATATTCTGACAGGCGAGTTTGAACTCTGGACTCTTTTGGATTATTTCTCTTGTAAATCCCTCTTCCAATTTCTCACTCACTCCCTTAATTGTCAAAGGGAATCCTATACAAAACTATCTGGAAGTCCAAAGCTCCCTCTACAGTGAAGTCCTTCTCTTGAACAGCAGTTCTTAACAGGATTAACACAAATAACAAATTATTTGCTACTGATTTAAAGGCCTGAGACCACTCTTTCCCTTGACATGTGTGTCACGTGCAAGTCAAGTCAAGCTCATAAACAGCGCAACACTTATTTCTGAATTTCTGTATTGCAAGGCATCCACCCATTGGATCAACCTTGGGAATTTTTTATGAGCACTGGATATGCACCTCTACCAGGTAGCAGCTCTTGCTGGTTCATTTTAACGGTTTTGGCAAAAAGAGCAGGCTAAAATTCTGTCCCAGTGAGCAATCTTTGATTGGAGAGCAACACACACCTTTAAGAGCATCTCCCTGCCCCTAAATTTGCTTTGGAATAAGGTTATTCTTAGCTTCTGTTTGGTACTACGTACTAGGCCCATGGGTGCTTTGAGGTTGTTGACATCTCCAATTTGCAAAAGGAATGAGCTGTCCTGCTGCACTCCTAGCATCCCTGTTTCGTTTGTTTTGTTTTAGTTTGTTTCAACTCTTGAGGATACCTTATCCTCAACCCAACCCTACAGTAGTTACTTCTCTTCAATTTGATTAATTATATATGTTAAAGAAGGTTTAGGGTTAGAGAATAAGGAAAAGAGAGAGACGGCTCTAAACTAAGAATATTATTGATATGATAATGTGAGACAAAACACAATCCTAATACCCCTATTTATTATTATACTAATAATTAGGTCAAGTACTAACACTACTAGTACCAGCCCAAGCTCAGTAACAATAAAACTAATAAGTAATAACCTAATAACCCTAATATTATCTAACACTCCCCCTAAGCTTTAGCTTGTTACAAGTAGCAAACCACAAACATAAAACAAATATCAGAAACCATCTTTATCCGAAAGCTATTACCAAAAAAAGAAGAGAAACTCGACACAATTGTAGATGTTGAACCATTCAAACACGACATAATGAAGAAAAGAATATGCTAAACCACCGAGAAGCAATGCTATACCACCCAATGTCCAAGAAGGAAGAAGACAAAATGAGAAACTCCTACTCCCAAACCTGCGGCACCCTTGGCCGCATAGAAGAAGAAAAGCAGAAAGACTGCCCATGGCACCCTTACCCGTGCATAGAAGAAGAAGAGGAGAGGACGGAAGGATAAGTTGATGGTCACACCAAAGCGCCAACCATCTCTCCAAAATCTTACAAAAGCCTCCGAACAACCTCAACTCAACCCAAAACAATTGCTGCGAAGCCTCCAAACAGCCTCAATTGAACTCTCAGCCTCCATACTTGCAAACCACAAGATAAGCCAACAAAATCATATATCAAATGTCCCCCTGTCCGGAGGGGCTGTCAAACCAGCCAAAAAAAGGGGGAAACATCACCCAAAAAACTAACCGTCAGCAAATAAGTGTGGTTGGAGATGCAGCCAAACAACTCAACGTAGCAAAATCAAGAAAACCAAAGCTTCAACAATCAACAGCAACCTTGCTGTGACTAAGTCACAGTCCTCTACCCGAGAACAAGAAGAAAAACAAAATCTGAGGCAGAAAACAGGAAGAAAATCAAATCTGAATTCTGAAATCGATATCGCCAGATCTCCGACCACTGCTGCCATTTATTGCCGACAAGTACTCCTTGCCGTTCAGTGATCTAACATCACCAGCCCCATCAACCGAATACCCAAAGCCTCCATCGTCAACGCAGCAAGAAACCAAGCTTCAAAGCTAGAGAAACCCCATGAACCAGAGGCAAAGATGGAGCAAGAAAGGCCACAAATCACCATTGAAACCCAGAACTTTGCCTTCTTACAAACAGAATCTCAAACAAATCGCATCACCATCAACTCCACCAATGCAGAGCCACAAGCCCACACTCAAGTCTCCGCCATCGCCACAAACAGCAGAAGCAACCAAGAGCCACAGCTTCTCCCAACCAAACCAAAACCCATAACCAAAACCCCATTACCCAGATGCCCCTTCTACAATCATCGAGTTCACTACCAAACGCTGATTCCCCGTTCATACAGCATCATTGGAGCTGCCGCCAGGAGACCAATCCCTCCACAGAATCACCTGCACTTAGTATGCACCCAAACCAGCCCCCATGGGTCTTGCCGGAGACAAAACACCACTGTTCGCACCTGTCTGTGCCGGAAATCAGAGCCGCCAGCCACCCACAGCCTCTGGGAGAGCTCAGCCGCTGAGCCACCTCGCCACCGTACGTAAGTAAACAGCCGCCGGCCCTCCTCTCGACGCCAGTCTACCACAACCAGTCACTCACCAGCGACCACCTGAAGCCTCAAGCAGAAGCCAGGGGACTGCGCAGCCCTTGAAACATGACCTAGGTTGCCTAGGTCATGATAGTGTTCTGCTTTTTTTTTCCTCTCAAAATACTGTACTATCTTTTAAAAAAAAACATATTTGGGTCGTAAAACACATAAAGGTTGAAGGAAAACAAAATGGGGATATACACTGAGTACTATGAACTCAATTTAACAGAAACATGGAGATACAGGTCACGGTGGATGGTACCTCTTTGATACCATGTTAAATAATTAAGTTTAGGGTTAGAGAATAAGGAAAAAAGAGAGATGACTCTAAACTGAGAATATATTGATATGATTATGTGATACAAACCAAATACCTCTATTTATACTAATAATGAGGTCAAGTATTAACACTACTAGTACCAGCCCAAGCCTATTAACAATAAGACTAATAAATAATAACCTAATAACCCTAATATTCTCTAACAATCAATATATATATATATAAAGATTACTAACTCTGGATGGGCCACTATACAGGTAAGACAAGCAAGGAGATAACAGGAAAGGGATATCAATGACAAACTCAGGTAATTGTATTGGGCAAAAATTAAAAGCTTCATAGGTGAACAAAATCAATAGAATGAGAAAGTGTAAAATTCTGATTAGATAACTCACAACACTATTGGCATCCCTCCCTCCACAAAGCAGAAGAAGCCCATCAGAACGTGCACTTGCAGTTGCATACCTACTCAACAAAACGGCAACTCAACCCCACATTATCAAAAATTTCAAGCACAAAATGATAGCCAACTTAAATAAATACAAGGAAAGTATTACAGTTATTTGTTGACATCTACCAAGGCACTTAACACTGTGTTTGAATATTTTTTCATTAATGGAACGGAACGGAATAGGTGGGGATGGACTGGAAAGGGAAGGGAAAGAACAAAATATAGTTACCTTTCTCTTTGTTTGGAAGATTAATAAGAGAACGGAACGGAACTTCATTAACTCATGTGTTCCTCCCATTCCACCTCAATTTTGGGGGGAACAAAAGTTGGGCCTTTGAGGAAAAAGGTGGGGAAATGGTTCCCCGTGTGTTCCTTCCACTTCCCATGTATTTTAAAACTCTCAAACAAGGGAAGTTATTTCCCTTCCCCTCATTACCTTTCCCTTCCCCTCATTACCTATCATCCAAACATAGTGTAAAGTACTCTCTTGTGCTCAGAGAAAACACAGAAATAGTGAGCTTACTTCATTCAAGAAACTGAAAATTAATGCTAATCAAGACTTTAACAAAATTTGTGATGATTAATCAAATAATAAGTAAATTACAGAATAATATAGCATTTGAAATTCCACTCCTCTGCTTCCATCATATTCCATATGATAAGTCAAGCTTCAATTCATACAGCCCTACTCAAGCTCTGCAGTCTCATTATCTTCACATATAAAAGCAACCAGAAAATAAAGGAAATCCTATTCTTTTATCAAACAGCTCCCAAATTAATAGAGCAATGATCAACCAATAAACCAGCTCTAATTTACAAGGCAACGGTAAACCAATGGATATAATGCTTGACATGGCAGAACTAATGAAAATTACAGACAATTCGATTTGCACTGATTCCGTTGGAATATAGTCAAATTTTATTTATTTAAATAAAAGAAGGGAGAAACAGAACGTTAAAAACAAATCCAAGATATTGACCATAGACATGAGGATAGTTTAAAAACTGGGAGCAACCCTCTTGGTGACATTCAAAATCACATAATATGACATCAAGTGAAACAAAGTTAACAAATAAAATTAATCCACAACACATATCAATCTAACGAACTAACATATGTCTACATAAATTCTCAAACAGGAAATGAAGGGTTTAAATCTAATCACTCAATTGCAATCACTTAAATCACAGCCCTCACCCTCAGAACCTAGTTCAAGAAGTCAAAGGATGCAAAATAAGGAAAAGCTACGACGCTTATAAGCATTTAAACTGATATGTACATAGTGAAGTCAAAATATTAGTCAAGAAAGGTAGAATTCATGGACACAGAAGAGTACATGCATGGAGGTGGACCCTCTCCTTCTGGCTCCAACTTGCGCCATTCATAAGGTTTGGCAGCTGTGTCCAAGGCCCATACATCAGCCAAAGGTCTCTTTCCTGGAAAGCAGGGAAAAAACTAGTTTAACACCCAATAAATTTACACAGAAAGTAGACATCCAACTCTAAGGCACACAATGTAATAGGGCTAGGCATTTGGGTAGTTACCATCATTGCCTCCAATTGCCATGAGATACCTCTGCCCCACCAAAGCCATTACATGTCCATAACGTGGCCCCGGTCCAGGGCCTGGAACACCAACTCTACATAACATTCAGAACCCACTACATTAGATAAATGTCATTAGAAACATCAAGGGGAAAAAAAAAACTAAAAGATAGGTTACAAGTCTAACCTATGCCATCGTGGCCGTTGTTGAGTGAGATCAAGAACATGAAGGTCCTCTGCTGACAACCCAGCAGGACCAATGCCACCCTGTTTTACAATGCAATATTCCACTAAGAATTAAGCTAATCATTAAAGAAAGGAAATAAATTAACAAATGCTAACTTAACATAAGAGATAACCTTTCTACGCTACCTGAATAACTACCATCGTTCCCACAGCAGTTGCCACATGTGCAGCCCTTGGGGTTGGAGGTTCTCCAAAGGGAGTTATCCTGCATTATATTTCCGTTATAAGCACTAAAGCATAGTACATAAGGCTATACAAGCATTAATTAAGCCTTAATGAAGGCTGGAAAGAATAACCTAGTTCTTTTTTTTTTTTTACTGGAATCACCTAGTTCTAAGCTTACCTAGACCACTTATTAGTCACGACATCATAACAGTGGACATCAGCTGTGGCACCAGCTAAACCTGCAGATCAAATGAAATATAGCAGTCATGATCTATTTCAAGCATAAACACTTAACAATCCAATCAATATCAGTTCTTATCCAAAGGAAAAAAAATGTATAAAATCTAGACAAATCATTGCTCATCTTGTAGTGTCCCTCACAAGATGAGCAGAAGCTGATCATGCCAAATTTGCATGAAATCTTAAGAATGTTTGCACCTAATCAAGTTTTCAGTATTTAATTTCTGACATTGGCATCCACCAGAAAAAATAAACAAGAACAGCATCCCACTTAGATGACTTGGAATTTAAGAATTTGAACAAAAATCATGTGGAGCTTCAAATGACTTACAAACTACAATGGTTAAATCACGATATAGGGCATGTACACTATATAGAAACAGGAATTAGATTGCTTACCTGGAATCTTGCTACTTGTGGCCCAAATGAAAAACCAGACATTCTAAATCTGGTTATCTTATTTTTCTTCTTTGATTGATAATAGTATATTAAATAACTGAGACATTTTCTAAAAGAAAAAGTTATTGCACCACAAACAGCAATAAACAACCATCAACTGTGTGAAACCAACCGTGTCGAGTAATTTGGGTTAATTTACTATTGACACTACTTCATGCTGCAATTTATGAGAAACCAAACATTCAGGTATTCAGAAAATAAACAAATGAGCCAAATATCCACAACAACTATCTCTCAACAGACATAACAGTTGTTTTTTTGGGATCCAAAGTTTTAATGAACTAAAGGAATGTTTCCATAATACATCACAATCAGCATCTCAAACAAAAAAATTAGCAACATATATATGACATATACAACAACCAAGGGAGGCAATACGGAAAAAGAAAATTTAAAAAATAAATAATAATAAAAATCAGACAAACAATTATGCGTAATCTAAAGCAAGTTGGATTGGGGTTCAGTGGCCCAACCCAGAAATGGGTGAAGCCATAAATGATAATGAAATAAGATTCAGGCACGCAAATGAGCATAGACGGAGTAAATAACATTAAGTAGAGTGGAATGGAATGGAACAGAATGAAGTGGAGTGAAACGGAAAATAAGGGAAGGAACCACCAAATCCATTGTTTGGACACATCATATGGAAGGAAGCAAAGACAGCCAATGGGATGAAGTGTTCCCTAGGACATATTTTTCGTCAACTTCTTGTTCCCTACAAAAGGAGGCAGAAAGCCATGCGAATGGAAATGTTTTCAAACGAAATTTCATAAACTTTCAATTTTACCCACCAACCATAAAAAGGAAACAAAGTTATTGCATTGTATTCCCAGTATAAAGTATCCAAAGCAAGGTTTATGACAGCCATAGTTTCCATAACCAGAAACATTTAGTTCATAACGAACAAAGACCAAACGATTCCACGAAAATTGAATAGACCTTAAAAACCATCCCTCTTTCGTCCTATTTGCATTTCCATGACCTAAAACAACAATGCAATTGGGGTCTTTGCATATTTAAACAAGTATAATAACTAGACAAAAACAAAAGCCTATATGTGCAGCTAAATTCAATTCAGCTTTAAAATACATCAAGCATGCAAAGTGCTTATCAAAGATTTCCAGATTCTAATCAAACTAACAATACCAAAATTCAAAATACTCACTTTCTTATAAAAACACAAAAAGAAAGTTAAATACATACGTATGCCAGCATTTCCAGCGGATGAAGGAGTCCCTGAAGCCGCAGAATTCCCTTCAAGAGCAGTGGCACCACCGAACAAAATCAGCCTCGGACCAATGTACCCTGGCGAGCCCTCCTCGCCAACCGCCGCCACCGCCGTCAACGTGTGGCCGCACCGCGGCCCTGGCCCATCCTCCTTCTTCTCCAAGATCGCATCCACCACGGAGTAAGTCGGCGCGAGCCTCGGACCAACAACCGGACTCTGCTGCACCTGAACAGCCGCCGCCCCCTGCTGCACCGGCGGTTGCTGCTGCTGCTGTTGCTGTTGCAACGGCGGCTGAGCCGGAGATCCGCCGCTCGACGGCGGCTCTCCTAGTTGCTCTCTCTCCGCCGAAGCGGCGTGGTTCTGCACCGCCGGATCGTGATCGGACTCCGGCACCATCGAGGAATCAACATCCATTGATTTAACCCTAAGATTCGAGCAATTCCGCCAAGATCGGAGCTAGAATTCCCGCGAAATCGCATCCCGAACCAACATTTCGATTCGGTTCCAAGAAATCCAAAATCGCCTCAAACGAATTCAGTGTCCGCAATTGAAAACCCTAATTCAGATCCTCCACTCTTCGATTCCAAGAAGAAAACAAAGAACACGTCAAATTTTCCGAAGACAGAGGGAAATTTTGTTTAGGTTTTATTTTCTCTTTCTTTCTCTCTTTCTCTGCGAAACTCGAAGAAAAGAAAAAGAAGCGGTGAAAGGAAACGAAAACGAAACGGGATGGAGAAGACGATTAACAACACACTCGCAAACCCAAAGCACAAAAATAAAATATTTAAAAAAATTCAATTACTTTTCTCTGAAATGAAGGGATTGTGTCTTTCTCTCTCAAGGCTTTTTTTTTCTGGCTTTCTGATCTTTTTCAGAAAAAACGATTTTTTTTTTCGAATGCTGATATTAGTGACCGGAATCAGCCGGTGGGAGGAATGTACGGAAGAAGTTGGGGGGCGGCGCCAGAGCGGAGAACAGTGATGGAGTAACCGGGACAACCGGGGATTGGTTTAGCTATGAACGGTGTTCACCGGTTCCTAATTGTAAGGAAGGTTTGCGTTATACAAGAGGGGTTAACAACTCAGCAAGTAAGAAGGTGACACCACGCGCTAAATTTGGGAATGGGAGATTATTACTTAAAATCTTAAAATGAGAAAAAAAAAAAGAGAGAGAGAGAATACAATAGGGAATTGAAAAAAAAAAATGAAAAAACGAACAATTTGTGTATACTTTTCCTTTTCTTATGTTATCGATGAAGTAGCATTCTATCTACAAAGTCTTAAGATATAGATAAGTGCAAACATGAATGCATTTAAAGAGAAAAGAAAAAAGAAAATGATAATAAATATTATTGTGATCAATAGGAACTAAACAGAGATATCCAAAAATTTGTAGGACCCGAATTTGAATATTAACATTGAAGTAGCATTCCTAATAATAAATCGCAAGGCATTAATTGTCGTAAACTAGGCTTCGTGTTAAACTAAATAATAATGAATAATGAATAATAAATAAAAAAAATTCTTAATTACTCATTTTATTGATAAACTTATTTTACAATAACTTTGTCCTAGTAATAAATACTATGCCCATAGGCATTATGATCAATTTTAGCTCAATAAAATAAGAAATAAAGATTTTTTTTTTTTGAGAGTTTGGTTTAGAAGTTGGAATATGAGCTTATTTGGATAAAAAATATATAGAAAAAAAAAGACTTTTTTTAAATGTATTTTAATATTTTTTAAAAACGTTTGAATGTCACTTTAAAAAAATAATAAAATTACTTAATTCTATAACTAACAATTCACTGCTTATAAAAAAAGTGAAAAGAGAAATAATTTTTAAATATAATTTTATGAAAGCACTATTAAAATAAGTACTTCTTAAATATTGTATCTAAATATAAAATAACTTTAAAAAACACTACTAAAATAAGATGTATAAAAAAGTATTTTTTATAAAGTGTATCCAAACAAGCCCTATGTTAATTGTAATATTTATTTTTTGATATAGAAATATTAGTATATGAAAATAACAAATACTAACGCTACTTGATGCAGTAGAAGGACTCATGTCCCTTAAATATATAGTTTTAGAATTAATCTCAAAAATTATGTGTATAAAAATAATACTGTTAAAAAATATCTTCACCTTAATACTTGTTTATATTCTACAAAATTAATTTCTTACTTATTGAATAAGATACACTTAAAAAAATAAAAAGGTATATCAGCAACATCAAGTGGGGTTTTTTTTATCATAATATAGTTGTTTTTTTATTTATTTATCGTTTTAGCTTACTTTTTAGATTATGTACTAAAATAGGCTTCTATTACAACATGTTCAAAAGTTATTATAAGTAATGGTGACTTTTAATTTGTGTAATTTTTTTTAGTAAATAGTTCAGAAATCGTCATGAGTGATGATAATTTTTTATTTGTACATTTATTTATATTTTTTGTTAAGTAGTTTAGAAGTCGTTGTGACTGATAGCGGTTTTTAAACATTATATTTAAAAAAATCATATTTATTTCCATTAATTAAGCATTCTATGTTAATTTTTGAGTTATTTTTCATGTTTTGTGTTAGAACATTATATTCAAACTAACTCATAAAATCATACAAATTAATAGATGATTCACACAAAGGTTAATAAGCTACTATAATCATCATTAAGGCTAATAAATTAGAGAAGATATTACATCATGCGCATAATAATGCATAATAATTCAAAGAATCTCATGATAAAGCTTGTACAAATACATGTAATACAATAATAAGTAATTAATCAAGTCATGCAACACATAACAAAATGTTTTCAGAAACATGTTATATGGTATATTCTTCCTCTTTTAATTTTATCTTCTACAAAACTATTATGAACGATGATGGTTTTAATGAGTATTTTATTTTATTTTTTATTACATGCATAAAAGTTACCCTCATGGATGATGACTTTTGTAAATAAAATACAATTTTTTTAAATATGATATTTGAAAATTGTCATCAGTCATAATAATATCTAAGTTATTTAATAAAAAATATAAATAAATACATAAGTCAAGTCGTCATCACTTTCATAATAACTTTTAAATTATTTACTAAAAAAATTACACAAGTTAAAAATCATCATTACTCATAATTACTTTTGAATATATTATAAAATAAATCTATTTTAATACATAATCTACAAAATAAGATAAAATAAAATAAAAATTATATTATGATAAAAACACGCCTCAAGTTGACTTTTTTTTTTGCTAAGCAAATATAAGTAAAAGTCTTCCATATAGATGGCCCGCCAAAAGCTCTCGTATATTATAATCTATCAGACAAAAACGAAGAAAAGATGAATTTAAGCAAATTGAAAAGAATTAATAATTTATTTCTCAATATAATCGTCTTATTTGACAACTATTCATACCAGTAAGTCATGTGATTGAAAGGAAGAGAAATATTTGAGTGTAATTTTGATTGTATTGAAAAAAAAATTATAACAACATATAAACTCACTTATATTTGTATAAGAAAAACAAAATGCATCTTTATTGTTTTTAAGAGTATTTTTTGTACATTCTATTTTTAATTATAATTATGTAAGGTTCGAGATGAATCACAAAGAGTGAAACAAAAAAAATGTTGTAAGTCTAAGAATATATATACATATAAGAGACGATAATATGATATGACATGAATATATTAATATGATAAAAAAATTAAAAATATTTTAAAATATAAAAATATTTAATATGATACATATTAAATATTAATATAATTAATTTTTTAAAATATTGATACTACATCTATACTATTATATAATGGGTCTATATTAGCATATAATAGGGATTCGTAGATTTAGTATCCAACTTTCAGTTTCTCAAAAATATTATTATGATTGCATCAAACACAAATTAAAGTATGGATAAATAGTTAAATATCAAATTTATAACTTATGTACATTAACCCACGTTTCTTGAAAACCGTTTTATTCAGTCTTATATAATTGCTCCTTGCAGTTTTTTTTTCTCTTTTGAAAATCAATACAACCAATATATATATATATATATATATATATATATATATATATATATATATATATATATATATATATATATATATAAAGTATTATTAAGGATAAATCATAACATGTGGATTGTTAAGTATCCCCCATATCTACAAATCATAACATCCCAAATTCACTACACAAACCCTCAATTAAAAAATATATAAAATAAAAACTATGGATGGTTAAGGATAAATAGTATTATTAAGGAATTGAAACTTGCATCTAATTCAAAAAATATAGTTTATTATAACTTAATATTAAGTATATAAACTTATATAAAAAAATTATATAAACAAAAAAATTTTAAAAATGTGAAGACGAATCCGCTAGCAGTTAAAAATGAAAGTATGAATAGGACAAAAATTGGGGGAGGGGGGATAGTGATTAGACATAGGAAAAGTAACGTGAGCGGATAACATAATGGCAATTTACGTATGTTAAAATCCCTCGCCATCTTGACAATAACCAAATGGAGTATTAACAATTTACATGCTATGAGAAATTGTTACGTGTTATTGGAACACGTCACATAAAATTATATTTATATCACTCATATATTTATTATTTTAATCTTATTTTTTATTTTTAAAATAATAAATAATAAATATATAAATTAATGATAAATCTCATCATTAATAAAAGTAAAAATATTAATATGTGAATGATATGAATATAATCCTACGCAATGCTTTAAAAATATACAATAATTTGATACATACTTTAGTGATATGAGGGACACTCAAACTCTTGTATTAAGTAAAAAGTTATCTTATGTTTAAAGACATTAATGTTATAGAATGACATTTTTTGGAGAGTTCTCTACACACGAAGAAATTCTTATATAAATTAAGAGTATTCAAATTAGATGTATTTTAATCAATTATATAATTAATTAATAATTATTATAATTAATTAATAGTTAATAATATGCTAATATACTCAACTTAAAATACTTCATATTTATATAAAAATTTCTCCTCACACATGACCACTAACTCCACATTTTTTCTCATTATGGAAAAGTCCCTTAATTAAATACCTCAAACTCAGTCACATATTTTATAAGGGTGTGTTTGGTGGATAGAATAAAGAAAACCTAATAGTATTAACTAATACTATCAAGTCTTATCAAGTGTTTGGTACTTTCACTTGATAATAAGATCAAATCAAGTTAAACTTTTTTATTCTACTCTAACCTGACTACCTTATCCTCCCCCCACCTCCTGATTAGACATGATAAGAAAGAACCTGATATCAGCAAATATTTCCTTTCCCACCTTATCCTCTCTGTAACCCCAATATCATAATATATATCTATTTGCTCCATCGTTGCGTTGCTGCTTTGTCTTGCTATCTTTATCTTCATCTTGTTGCTTCAATAGTGTCGTCGTCTTGTCTTTGCCAAAGGTAAGCACACTTGCCAATCATCCTCTTGTACTTTCTAGTTTTTCTGGGTTTTATGATTTTTTTGGTTCATTTTGCTTCTTATGTTTCCTGTGTGTTATTTTGAATAATTAGGTATTTGCTAAAAATTGGGTATTGATAATTTGGAATTGGGAATTTGCTTAGGGGTTTTGGTAATTGGGAATAGTAGACCATGGGGGAAGCACAGGAAGAATCCAAGAGTTTTTTGAGTAAAGGGGTTTGTAACATAACAATACAACTTTATTAGGATAGGATAGGATAGGAATTGCACTATTGTTGTCGTGTATCCCGTCCATAGTCACGGGTTTGGTTTTCATAAGTATATAGCAATATTTGGTTTCATAAGTGTATAACAATAACTTTAATGGTGTAAGGGAGTTCTTTACTCCTCCTGATTTGGAAACTGTGTTCAAGTGCCATGTTGAGAAAGTGACAACAGTTGAGTTAAATGAGTTTTTATTCTGAATGCTAAATCCTCTTTTTTTTAGAAACAGTGTCGCCGCATCCAATGATTGTAGTTACCCTCTTGCCACTTAATTTTGCTAGAAAATATTCAATCATCAGTATTAGTTCTAAAATACATGAAACTAAGAAAAGTTCAAGCAACAGACGTTTAGGCTTCAAACATCATTTTGAAAAGGATAGATAAATTGAGTGAAATTGCTTCATCAGTATCAGTAAGGATATTTTGTAGTTCTCTGTTGGCTGGTTAAACTAAAATCCAACTTAATCAATAAACCATGAACTGAAAATGAACATGATCAGAAGTAGTGGATAATTTATCATGTGTATTTCCAAGTGCTCCCTATGGACACTCTATGCAAACATTACTAAAACGTCATTCATACATCTGTTAACAACAAACTTCTCAAACTCAAAAACACCCATCGATCGATCCATTCCAAATGATGGTCTGAGTCTGTTCCAATGCTCCACTGCATGTTTTGATAGAATCAGGTCCAATATCCAATCCCATTCAACCATCTGGGATGCTTGATGCTAGCACAATTTGCAAACATATAAACAAAGCTTTGAGTTTTTCAATGCTGAAAGCACTAATATTAAAGCTACTAGAAATAATCCTTTTAATATTTTCATAGTTTTGCACGTTTGTACAGATGTGAGACATGGTTGTATGCCCCAGTCTCCAGTTGAGCATTTGTTTCAAAACGTAGAGCCCTCCTAATATAAGGGGAAAAGGTGTCAATAAGAACACAATATTAACCATGAAATCTTGGTGTAAGCATCAGCAACAAACTAGAAAAAGTTGTAGCAAAAGTTATCTAGTAAGTGCAAATATTATTCTCCTCTGTTCCTAAGGAGAGTGGCTTCCATCTCATGCACCTTAATGAGAACTTGGTGATTTAACCCAAAAAGTTATAGCTAGAAAAATTATGGCATCATCGATTTTAGATATGTATCTAAGATTAAGAGTATACACGCTTAACTTGGGTAAAGTATTTAGATATGCATATGAGACTAAAAGTATTGAAAAGTTTACACAGATAGCATTTCTCACACGACATCCGAGTTGTAGAAAGACTCAAGTTGAAGTTTAGATTATTCTAATTGACTGACTGAATATGAATAGTCATAGCAAGAACTTATTATGATATGATATGATATGAAAACCTAACTATTATTGTGTAACACATTGTAACATTTTTTTAATTTGTGTTTGATGTTTTAGGTGATGATGGATCCAACTAGGTGGTTTAGTTATCCAAATGAGTTTATTGAGGAAGTCACCCAGTATTTAATTTTGGAGCAAGCTTTCTTGGAGATGTTTGCAGCTTGCATGATGTCCTATTTGTTTGTGTGCTGCTAATCATAGGCTATATAATAGGCGTAGATTTATACCACAATCCAAGATAAGAACTAATATTAGGGAGGAGTTCTTAAGAATTTTGTTAAATTATGATGTTGCATGTATTTAGCAATTACAAATGAATAGGAGAATATTTCATATGCGTTGTGAGCTTTGTCATAATTAAGGCAAGTTGAAAGAAGATGGGTTGGTATCGATAGAAGAACAAATTGCAATGTTTCTTCACATCTTGGCCCATCATGCTAAGAATCGAGTTATCAAGTTTAAATTTCAGCGTTCCAGAGAGACTATGAGTAGATATTTTAATCTAGTGTTAAATTCTATTTTATGATTATACAAATATTTACTCGAGACTCCAACTCCTATTACTGAGGATTGCACCGATGATAGGTGGAAATGATTCAATGTATTATTATAACTATTTTGCATTTATAGTAGTTTTGTTGGTTGTTTTATTTTATGAATTTTATTATTGTCTTTATTATTGATCGAATTGTCTTGGAGCATTAGATGGGACATACATTAAGGTGAATGTTCCCAAAGTTGATAAATCAAGTTATCAAACCAGGAAGGGAGAATTAGCCACTAATGTGTTAGGGGTATGTTCAAGATACATGAAATTCGTGTATGTATTGCTAGGATGGGAAGGTTCTGCTTCAAACTCTAGGGTACTACGTGATGCTATTTCTAGGAAAAATGATTTAAAAGTTTCAATGGGTAAAATTTTATGGTTAACTTGTTTAGTTATGCAATGTATGACATAAACTAAGATTGAATGGTATGTTTTGGTGCAATAGGTTGTTATTATCTTGTGGATGCTGGTTACAGGAATGGGGAAGGTTTTCTTGCACCTAATAGAGGAACTCGTTATCATTTGAATGAATGGAGACATGGTAGCGCCGCAGCAACTCCTCAAGAAGTGTTCAATTGGAGGCATTCAGCAGCTAGAAATGTGATTCAGAGGACATTTGGCTTGTTGAAGATCCGATAGGCAATTCTTAGAAGTCCTTTTTTTTATCCCATTAAAACTCAAGTCAGAATAATTATAGTTTGTTGTCTCTTACATAATTTGATTAGGAGAGAGATGCCAACAGATCTTATGGAAGAAGAGTTGGACAATTTACTAATGCCAAATAATGAGGAGAACATGAATTACATAAACACAATTGAGGCTAGTAATGCTTGGTCTACTTGAAGAGATGAATTAGCTAATGAGATGTATAATGAATGGATTGGTCGTAGAACTTAGGGTCTATTTGTAATAATTTTGTTAAATATTGTGTATTGAGACAAAAATGTACTTGACAAAGTAATTCATGTTTAGTATAAGAACAAACTAGTCCGATATTCCGTTGATGGTTTGTACTTGATATTTTATCACTTGTGTCTATTATGATGCTCTTTATTTGATACTATGTTGCTCTTTGTTAATTTGTGCTCTATTTAATTTAGGGTTTCATCTACAAACTTGATTGAAATTAGTTGTTATATGTCTCATTAAAATATTTTATAGGTATGGAACCTATAAGCACACATGTTAAGCCTAAAAAGGAGCGTAAGTCATGGGCTAAGGAGGAGGAACTTGCCTTGATTGATTGCTTAGAAGAAGTTGTGGCCAAAGGAAAGAGATGTGATGCTAGCACATTCAAGCTAGGAACATTAAAACAAGTAGAATAAGTTTGGCTAGCAAATTTCCCAATGCTAACATTAAGGTGAAACCACATATCAAGTCAGCGTTATGAAGGCTAAAGAATGATTATCATATACTTTATGATATGATAAACAATAGTAGGTTTGACTGGGATGATGAGAAGAAGTGCATTCACGTGGATAGTGATGAAGTGTGGAATACTTACATTAAGGTTTGTGTGTATCATAATGCATAATATTGTTGTCTATAATAGATGGATTATAGTGTTTAATGCATTATATAATAATGTTTTTTGTTTGTTTGTGCTTGTAGCAATTTCCAGAGGCAACAAGATATAAAGATAAGTCATTCCTCTTATATGACAAGCTTACCTATATTTTTGGCAAAGATTGTGCTAATAGAAAAGTTGCCGAAGCACTGGCTGATGTAGTGGAGGATTTAGAAAAAGAGGAAATAATTGAACTAATGAAGGATAATGATGATGATATTATGAATATTACTGACTCAATGTCTATTAACCAAACACCCAGTGGCAGCAATAAGAACCTTAGAGATTCTTATGTTCATTCTATGAAGAGGTCAAGGTCTATTGACTAACTTGCTGCTAGCATCACTTCCTTTGGAAAAGATATAGTTACTGCTTTGCAAGAAACTTCAACTTTGTTGGGAAAGGCCGGGGCTAATGTGAAGGTTGTGAAGGAATTTTATGAAAACTCTAGGAAAGTGCATAATGAATTATAGAAGATGAAATAACTTACCCCTAGAAACCGTGTGATGCCTGCTCAGAAAATTATGCAAAACCCCCAACTAGTGCACTTATCTTGGGGATTTGATGAAGAACATCGCCTTGAAATGATTAAGGCCTTACTTGAGAGTTAGATTCTACATAAATAGGTTTTTTGGACTAATTTTGTACTTATCAAATTAATATTTTGGAATATAATGTTTTTAGACTTCGTTGGAGTACGTAGTTTATAAGACAAACATAATGCTTATTTGATGAATTGTTGTGAAGTTTATCAAACATACTAATGGAATTATTATGTATTTACCTTTTTGTTACATGTTTTATGAAAAAATTATGATTGTTGCTTGAATTTTCCATGTTTGAATTATATATATATATATATATATATATATATATAATCTTTCAAGGTCTTTTATTTTTTTAGATTTTTTATTAATAGTAAGATTTTAAAAAGTTGAGTATATGACTTATCAGTCAAAAAACTTTTTTTACTATTTTTATATAAAGGGTATTTTTGTCTAAATAAACATTTTTTTTATTATCAGGATATATCATATTTGACAACAAACACTCGATATGATAACATTATACTATCAGGTTTCTTATACAATCATACATCAAACAGTTAATTGTATAAGAACTAATCAAGTCCTTTATACTATCAATTTTTATCTTACTATCTTATACTATCAAGTCTTATATTATCATGTACGTCAAATACAACCTAAGTGAATTCCCAGTGATTAACTCACTAGCTATGTTTTGCCAATTGTTGACTGCTGAGAATAGGAACTCCCTACAATATGACTTTGTGAATATGTCTGTGGGTCTGCTCCTAGAATTTGGATAATTTAAAGTAATTTATGAATAAGTAAATATTTTATCAATCATAATCATTGATAGATGAATCATCCTCCCTACTTCTACATACTATTTATCAAGTAACAATAAGAAATGGACTCTACATTAAAATGGGTAGATCTACATTGTAAGTCTCAGGGGCTCATTGTTCTATTGTCTTATAGTTTTTTTTTTAAACTGTTAGGAGTAATTTTGTTATTTTTATATTTATTTCAAAATTTATAAAAATTTGTTTTTACTACTTGTTTAATATAATTATTTCAAAAGTTAAATTTATTTAAGATTATAACAACATATATTTAAATGATAATATAAAAATAATCAACATTAATAATAAATTTAATTTAAATTTATCTTATAATATTATATTTATATTAAATATTTATTTATGCATTTATATTATTCTTAATCACCTTATTTTTACTATCTAATATTTTAAGTCTGTATATATATCAAGAACAAAGAATCGAGCAAAACCCTGAGTGATAAAATTGGCCAGAGTAGAGTTTCTCCAATCCCAAATATAAATTCCCGAATTAACTTCGATCAAAATCAGTCCTAAAATTTTAGAAGAAGCAATTTATTTTAAATAAATGAGAGAACATAAATTTTGATGATTTATACTAATATATAAATTCATGCCCTGCAAGTTTTTCTTTTGTTTTCTTTCCCTTTAGACCACGTATTAAAATAAATAAAAATCCATTATCCAATAAAGAAAACATGTATATAAAATATAAATTCTCATCTTGATGATAAATATGACATTATTATGAGTTATACGGGTAGGCGCGTAATGTGAAGGAGATTGAGCGGGTGTTTGTTTCATATTAAAACAGTCATTCAACAGTTTTTTTTTTTCAACAAAAAAGTTATTGGACATTAAGCTAATATGTTGGGCAAATTCAAAAAAAAAATAATAACTTTTTTTAAGAGAAAAAAATTGTTAAATATTAAGTTTAAATTTGAATATTATGTAAAAAAATTTAAAATTATTTTTAATAGTGATATATATATATATAAATATCATTTTGTTATCAATTAAATAAATTTTTTAATCAATTAAATAAATTTTTTAATTAATTAAATAATTTTTTAAATTATTTTATACTTATTTTGATAGTTTAATAAATAAAAATAATTATTTTTTTATATCATTCAAATAAAATAAATTAATTTAAAATTATTTTTTAATTAATATATCCAAACATAAATATTTTTATAATCAATTATAAAAAAAATTATATAATAATTAATTATTAAAATAATTTAATTTTTACAACAATAATAAATACACACTGAATCTATATTTGAAAAGTGTGATGTATAAGAATCATCCGGCCTATTATTCTCTACTCCCTTAAGAGAAATTCTTGTCTAAACATAAAGTCACATAGTTAAATGCATTACGTCAATTAAAATTTAATATTTTTATTAATATTTATAAAATTAATTATGTAATATAAAAATTTATAAAAATATTAAATTTTAATTAACTTAATATACGATGTTTCATATTTAAGTAAGAATTTATTCCCCCTCGACGTATTGCCATTAGCTGAGGGTGGTGTTGGACTCTTACTGTTGGGTAAATGAGGCATGGTGCAACTTGACAATAAGTTTTTTTCTTTTAAAAAAGTTCAGTTCATATAATTTGTTAATTAAATAATAATATAATATAATTTAAATTGTAAACATAATTAATTACTCAATATGATATATTTAAAGAAATGTTTAGTGAGACATATTCAGTTATTAATTTAAATTTTTGTTTTAAATTATTATTTTATGAAAAAAATATAAAAAATGAAATGAAAATTTTCTTAATAAATCATATTTACAAATCATTAATTCATTATCATTATTGTTGTTGTTTATGTTGTTATTAACGTGATTATTATTATTATTATTATTTGTCTTTGTGTTGCATTTTTTTGGACTGAGATATTTTTATAAATATTATTATGAGATTAATCTCTTAAGTATTATTATAATTAAATGACTCTTATAATAATTACTTCTTCCATAATTTAAATTTTAGTTTGTTTATCATCTTATTCAACCCTTATAAGTTATTGCGTTATATTATTTGAGATTACATTAGTTATGACAAGTAATTTTATACTAAAAACCTAACACAGTTTAAGTGATTTTATTTATTTTTTAAACTACGTAATAGTTAATTATTTAAAAGTGTAACGAAGAATTTATGTTTGGCGCACGAAGCACGAAGGTTACCACTTACCATGTATTATTTCAGTTCATCATTTGCATTGTTTTCAAACGAGGTGGAATCACATATAAACAAGGCCACGTGGACCAATTACCACCTGCCAGATCAGTCTTGTGTCTCTTCTTTTTGTTTTATTATCGCTTAATTTAATCAATCACCACATTTTTTTGGGCTATTATCTGAATGCAGGATATTATGAAGATAGCTTGCTTCTCTCCAAGGTTTTACAGTCATGTGGAAGAAAGGTCGTTCTACATTTTGCTAGATATAATGCCGTGCATTATACGAGTTTGTTTATAGCTTCTTTTTCTTTTTCTTTTTAATAAACAACAGGGCAAAGCCCAAAAGAAACTAAAAAGTAATTACACGCTCAAAAGAAGCGGAGCTATTATCAGCTAACACAGCTAAACTAAGAGAAGTGGGAAACATATTAAAAACATGCAGACCCACAGGAAGAAGGTGACCTTTCCTAGATATAAGATATGGCACAACACCACCTGGCACCTGCCAATCTTTAATTTGCTCAGCAAATCCCTCACCCTATGAAGATGGAAGCAGGGATGTGAAGGTGGACATCCGGAAGCAATGAGCTGAAGGATACATAATACACTTAGAGTCCACTTCCATAGCAACCTTCCTAAAGCCCATGTCATATGCTGTATAAAGCCCAGGTTAACAACCCGAATAATTCTAAATCTTCTTATATAATTTTTTTATTAATCCTCTTAATTATTAAATAAAAAAATATTAAATATTTTTTATGTTTTTAAAATATTAAATATAGTTATTTTTTATTAAATATTTTTTATTTAATATTAAAAAAATTATTAATTTTTAAAAGATATAACAAAACTCTAAGTTGCCAAAAAAACCATTAAATAGTTATCGAACATTGGCTTAGCTTAGAAGCAAAAGTTGCCAAAAAAACCACCTTGAGCAGTGAGCATTACGCAAAATACGAGCTTGTTAATAGTTACATTTTATAATTTGAAGTGTGAACAATTCAGAAGGAATTCTGTTTTATTTTACGCTGCACGGATTTGTTTTTATTTAAATTTTAAAATTTAGAGTAAAATAAATTTGAAAAGAATAATTGATAATAAGTAATATATATATATATATATATATATATATATATATAAACATAATGGGAAATTAAATTGCTTTTACATAATAAAACAAATTACAAATAATTATACTGGGGAAGTAAATAAATACTACATTTTATACAATATTTTAGTATAACTTGCATATTTATCATCTTCTTCCACAATAATAATTCTCAATGTATTTGGTGATGTCACTTTGATAATGCAACATATAATTATTTATAACATAATACATATTTTGACAAAAAGAAATGTTTGGCGTATAATTTTTATACTCATTAAAAGATGGGATGTAATATATTTTGTATATTTTCTGAGTATCAATGTACAATGAGGTGCTCCTATTTATTGGGTAGGAGAGAATAAAATAAAATCAGAATCAATCCTATACATAAAGTCTAATAAAATCAGAATCAATCTTATACATAAAGTCTAATAAATCCTAATCTGATTACAAGATAATAACAAATAAATAATAAATCATTTACAATATAACAAATCAATAACAAATCAATCACTATCGTAACAAATCAATAACAAATCAATCATTATTGTAACATTCCCCCTCAAGCTGGAGTGTGGATATCTATCACACCGAGCTTGTTAACATGAGATTGAAAAGTTCCTTGTCCCAATGGTTTTGTAAAAATATCTGCAATTTGATCCCCAGTGTGAACATGTCTTGTGCTATTTTCTCCTCTTTGTATTCTTTCTCGAATAGTATGGCAATCAAGCTCTATATGCTTTGTGCGTTCATGAAATACTGGATTTCCAGCAATGTGGAGAGCTGCTTGATTATCACAGAACAACTTGACTGGTTCAGGATATGCAACTCGGAAATCATGCAAAAGATATCTTAACCAAGTAAGTTCGCAAGTGATGGCTGCCATAGCACGATATTCTTCAGCAGATGATCGTGATACAGTGGGTTGCTTCTTACTCTTCCAAGAAACTAGGGAGTTCCCCAAGAACACACAATAACCAGTCACTGACCTTCGTGTAGATTGACAACCAGCCCAATCGGTATCACAATAACCTGTGAGTTTTAATGTCCCATTAGAAGGGAAAAAAATTCCTTGACCCGGCGCATTCTTCAAGTAACGAAGGAGATGAAAAACAGCATCAAGATGAGGTTTTCTTGGTAGTTGCATAAACTGACTGAGAGTGTTAACTGCAAATGTGATTTCTGGTCGTGTGATTGTGAGATAGATCAGCTTCCCAACAAGCCTTCGATAATGTGTTGGGTCATGAAGGGCCTCACCATCTTCTGGATTGAGTTTTAAAGTTTGCTCCATTGGGACTTTTGTGGGTTTTGCACCAAGTAAACCAACTTCTTCCAGCAAGTCCAGAGTATATTTTCTCTGACATATGGTGATGCCTGTCTTGGCTCGGGCAACTTCAACTCCCAAGAAGTATTTTAGTGAGCCGAGGTCCTTAATCTTGAAACATGTGTTTAGAAATTGTTTTAGATCGTGAATAGCTGCCTCATCATTTCCTGTAATGATCATGTCATCAACATAGAGTAAGATAGCAGTATAAGATGTACCATCAACTTTGATAAACAAGGAATAATCAGCTTTTGACTGTTGAAAACTGATATTAGCTACAAATGAAGAGAATTTGTGAAACCAACTTCGAGAGGTCTGCTTAAGTCCATAAGGGACTTATTAAGTCGACATACAAGTTTCTCCCCCTGTCGACGAAAACCAGGTGGAGGATGCATATAAACCTCTTCAAGTAAGTCACCATAGAGGAAGGCATTCTGGACATCCATTTGGTGGAGATGCCAATTTCGAACAGCAGCAACAGCCAAGAGACAACGGACAGTAATGAGTTTGGCAACCGGAGCAAAGGTCTCCTTGTAATCTATGCCCTCTCTTTGGGTGAAGCCCTTGGCAACAAGCCGGGCTTTGTAACGGTCAATGGAGCCATCGAATTGGTATTTGATTTTGTACACCCATTTGCAGCCAATGAGAGAGTGACCAGCAGGTAGAGGCATCATGATCCATATGTTATTGTCTTCAAGAGCTTGGATTTCAGATTGCATGGCAACAACCCATTTTGGATCTGTACAAGCTTGCTCATAAGAGGTAGGTTCAACCAAATGAGAAATATTATGAACAAACTTCTGATGGGAGGTGGAAAGTTGTGAATAGGAAACATACCTATGTAATGGGTGTCTTGTGCAGAGCGTGGTTGAGGAGGGGACTGGCCCAGGAGCAAGAATAGTCGCATGATAGGTGTGATAGTCTTGGAGTTTGGTAGGAGGCTTGGAAGGGCGATTGGAACGGCGCAGTGTTGGTGGTGATGAAGGATTAGTAGGAGAGATGGATCGGGTATTGTGATTAGGTTATTGTGTAGGTGGGTTTATTTACGGTGAGGAAGGCATGAGTGGTGGAGGTCCCGTGTGAGAGGTGTCGTGTAGAGGAAAGATGGAATGGGTATTGTTATTAAGGTCTTGTGTAGGTGGGGGTATTTCTTGTGAGGAAGGTGTGAGTGGTGGAGGTTCGATGTGATGGGCCAAATTGGGTGGGTTGGGTTCTATTTGTGGGTTGTGAATAGAGGGGTTAGGTAACACAATATGGTCATCTTGGGTTTCTGGTGGTGCATGGGAGAGGGGAAAAGTTGTTTCATGAAATAAAACATCACGTGAGGAAAAAATCTGATGAGTGTCAAGATCAAGGACTTTGTAACCTTTTTGTCCTTGAGGGTAGCCAAGAAAGAGACACCGTCTTGCTTGAGCATCAAATTTGTGTTTGGGATTGAGGTTGGTAGCATAACATAGACAACCAAAAGTGCGAATATGTGAATATGAGGGTGGTGCACCATGGAGGAGTTCATAAGGGGTTTTGAGGGACAACAATGGTGTTGGTAATCGGTTAATTAAATAGCAAGCTGTTTGTATGCTCTCTCCCCAAAATTTTAAAGGTAAGTTTGCTTGAAAACGAAGTGCTCGTGCAACATTTAAGAGGTGACGATGTTTTCTTTCAACAACTCCGTTTTGTTGAGGAGTATAAGGACAAGTATGATGAAAAGTTATGCTATGATCATTGAAATATGATTTCATAGATAGGAATTCAGCTCCATTGTCTGAACGAAAAATTTTAACCCCACAATTAAATTGAGTTTTGACCCATGAAAAAAAATATTGCAATAAGGATTGAGTTTCAGATTGAAAAGACATAAGGTGAACCCATGTAAACCGGGAAAAATCATCAACAATAGTGAGAAAATATTTTGCTCCCGTGTGGGAATTTATTTTATGAGGTCCCCAAATGTCACAATGTACTAAATCAAAAGGTGCCTGTGATGAAATGGAACTAGAAGGAAAAGATAAACGGGTTTGTTTAGCTAATGGACAAACTTCACAAACATGTTTATTATCAAAATTTATTTCTAGTGTAGACTTGGACAAGGCTTGGTGAGGTGTAGTGGAAGGATGGCCAAGTCTTTGGTGCCAGAGGCTGGATGCATTGTTGACACGATGTTCAAGTTGAGAATTCTGATTTGGTGAGAGGTAGTAGAGACCATTATATTGCTTGCCCAGGCCAATCATCCTCTTCGTATCCACGTCTTGTATGACACAAAAATCAGGGGAAAAATTACTATACATTTCATAAGCTGAGTAAGCTTGCTCACAGAGAGCAAATTGACCCTGAATTTAGGTACATGTAAAACTCCATCAATTTTTAAATCTATAGATAATGTGAGTGATCCAATAGAATTGATTTGTGTCTTTCCCCCATCAGGCAAATTTACAAAATCACAAAACTTAATCATGTTTGTGGGTTCTGAATTGCAGATGTGATCTGTGGCCCCACTGTCAACTATCCAATATAGAGTAGTGGAAGGATTTTGTTTACCTGCAGCATTTGCAAATGCATTACCATTCTTTACCTGAAGCATGGCCATTATCTGATTGTATTCTTCAGTTGTGAAAGTTGGACCCTCTTGTTTGACTGGTCGTGCTTTGAATGGATCTGATATAGTGGAATTGTTGGCAGCAACTCTTCTATTTCTAGGCTGAATATTTTTTCTATGAAATTTGTGACCCGCTGGAAAGCCATTCAAATAATAACAATTTTCCACAGTGTGTCCCTCTAGGTCACAATATGTGCACTTAAGTGCTTTCTTCGACGCCCTTCCAGTGCGAGGGAAATGAGTTTTTCGTGTGCCGTTGCCCTTGGATGCTTTCCTTGCCTGACTTATGACCATGGCTTGAAAATCGCTGCTGGTTCCTTCACGCCGTGAAACAACATCAAGTTGTCGTTCATGTTGCAAAGCCATAGAAAAAGCTTGTTGAGTATTTGGTAAAGGTTTCATCATTAGTATGTTGCTTCTCACTGTAGCATAGGTTTCATTCAATCCCATAAGAAATTGCATAAGCTTCTCCTTTTCCACTCTTTCATTGAATTTCTTTAGTCCTTCATACGTGCAGGTGAATGATTCCTGATAAGAAGCCAACTCATCCCACAAAGCTTTCTTCCTATTGTAGTAGACTGAAATTGGATCCATACCTTGTCGATGTTCAACGATCTCTTGTTGAATTTGGTAAATTCTTGATTCATTGCCCTGTGAAAATCGATCACTAAGATCTTTCCATGCGGCAGCTTCTGTATCCATGTAGATCACACTAGATGCAATTTCTGGGCTTACCGAATTCAATATCTAGGACAACACCATGTCATTGCAGCGTTGCCAGGAATGAATGGTTTTGTCTGTGGATGACGATTTCTTGATGGATCCGTCAATTAACCCAATCTTATTCTTTGCGCTAAGGCTGATGCTCATGGCTTGACTCCATTGTCCATAGTTGTGTGGCTCAAGGAGTTTGGAGACCAAGATAAGGCTTGGGCTATCAGAGTTGTGCAACGTGAGTGGGTTTTCATCCATATCTTCTTTGTTTCCAGCCATGGTTTTCTTGTGGTGTGCGGAAGGTGGTTTGGGGTTATGTAGAGTCACCAAGATCAGTGCTCTGATACCATAAAAGATGGGATGTAATATGTTTTGTATATTTTCTGAGTATCAATGTATAATGAGGTGCTCCTATTTATTGGGTAGAAGAGAATAAAATAAAATCAGAATCAATCCTATACATAAAGTCTAATAAAATCAGAATCAATCCTATACATAAAGTCTAATAAATCCTAATCTGATTACAAGATAATAACAAATAAATAACAAATCATTTACAATATAACAAATCAATAACAAATCAATCACTATCGTAACAAATCAATAACAAATCAATTATTATTGTAACACTCATACTATATTTATATTGTATGTCAATGTGAAAAAGATGTCAAATCAATCTGTATATGATTGTAATATTTTCACAAAATATAGAATAAATTAAAAAAAGTTAAACGTATAAAAATTAAACGAATAATGAGATTGTTTGATAAATATAATCTGACATGATTTAATGCTTAATTTTAACTTTTAATTATTATCATTGCTTAACATGCTTTTGTTGAGAATTGCTTTTGCCTCAAAATAAATGGTCACTTAGAATCTTCTGTAGTCCAAACTATAGGGGGAGGGGGATAAGCACTTGGGAATTGCTTATCCAATCTCTGATATACTTGTAGGAGTCTTGTCCCATTATATATTTATAATGCAGGGTGGTTATTCTTCGGTAGCATAATTGACATTCTTTCTTTTAGTTATAAGCAATAGTTTGGGAATCATGTAAAGTTTAATTTTATATTACATTCTCAGTTGCTTTGTCAATATTATTTAAGCTTCTATATTATTTGGTTGGACTATCACTCATATCAAAAATGTATTTATTGATATCATAATCTGTGTCATTTTAAGGAGTGAGTATTGTCCTTTTTAAAAAAAAAAAATACTTCTTTTAATCTATTTTAAGTGTATTTTGATGAAAAAAATTCAATCTATTAGAGTATATTTGGGAAAAATTAAATCTTTTTCATTCAGTTATTTTTGGACGATTAAACTGTTTTGTGAAATAATTATTATAGTTGGGTAAAAAGATTATTTTCTAAAAAAACTTTTACACAAATTTAATGTAAAATAAAAACTTTTTTTAACTAATAATCATAAGTTAAAGATGAAAACTTATGATTTTAACTTATAAATTATTTCTTACATTTTGATATGTAAATACTATTTTGTCATCAATCAAATAATTTTTTTAATCATTCTATACCCATTTTAGTAATTTAATGCATAAAAGTGATTCTTTTTTATATCATCTAAACGAATCATATTAGTTTAAAATCACTTTACAACTAATGCATTCTGGACCGTGGGCCGAGATCCCACCCAGAAGGGTAAACCCGGCACACGCTCTGCCTTATTCCTCCATCAACACCCCAGAAAGGACTGTAGGACCTCAAAATACAGAACTCTGATGAGGATCAGGGAATCAGCACTGACTTTCGTAACTGCTGATGCGGATCTCTCTGATTCTATAACCTCTCCTCTCGATAAATGACTGTAAGGTCCATATTCCAATAATACTTGCATTGAATGCCACGACTTCAATCATGCTCCATAAAGATCAGACTAAGTAAACCAAAAAGAGGTAACAGTTATTGAATTACTGAGACATTCTTGCACACTGCCTGACTTGAGTGTCGGAGTTCTTTTTGCAGGTACCACCCCTTCCAGACCTTAACGGTGGAACGCAGCTGTAGAAATGAGGAAACCACCAAACCATAGCTTCTACACGTACCCTTCAGAATCCGTTCAGAACATTTGGCGCCGTCTGTGGGAATATGATAAATTACTATTCTCACGTTCATCATGGTGAGTACAAGGCAAAATCAACGGAGAGGAAGTGCTGTGCATGCTGCCTCTGCCCACGGACAGGGCCCAGCGGCTCAGTGCGACCCTCATTTCGTCGCACCACCAGAAACCTCCGCTGTAAGGAGCAGACCTGTTCTGGTAGAGACGCTCGACGGGGGACACGAAACTTCAGCATCAGCTGAAAGCCCAGTCCCCTCTCGAAGGGTCTCTATCCGGGATAGACTCATTTTTCCCCCAACTGGAGGAGAGAATAATGCAGATCAAGGAGTGATGATCCCAGCGCGTGCCCGACTGGGAACCCCGAACATGGATGTTGACCATTCGCATTATGAGGATAACACGCAGTCCGGAATGGCGAGGAATGAGCTTCGAGAATTATTGCGCCAATAGACCGCACTGATTGACAACCAACGGCGTCAGCTGGAGGAACAACGCCGTCGTTTGGACAATTTAGAAAGGTTTGCGCAGGCTGGCAATGAGGGTGGAGAACGGATCGCAACTCAAAGGGAAGCCCATCATGTCGGCGCTGGGGTCATAGAAAACAATGACCCGGCCCCCGACCACCACTAGCAATTCTCCAACGCTTCGATGGCGTACAGGGTCCCGAGGAACTTCAAGCCCCCAAGCAACTTAGAGTCTTACGACGGGACCACGGATCCGCAAGAGCACTTGGATGCCTATACTCAGTGCATGCAGCTCTACGGGTACACCCCATAATTGTTATATCGTGATTTCCCGCTCTTTCTGAAGAAGGATGCCCTTCGTTGGTTCGTTACTTTACGGACGAAGATTACAGGATGAGGGGACCTCACGCAACGTTTCTTGCTACATTATACTACTGCCAAGGAACGACCGAAGTCGATTGACTCTCTCTCTGGAATTCACCAAAAAAGTGAGGAATCCTTGCGCGAATACATAAAAAGGTTCAGTCATGCTTGTGTAGGTATAGAAAGCCTTGATGACAGAATAGCCCTCCACTATGCTAGAAATGGCCTACGGACTGATTCAGACTTTTTTCGGTCACTAGCTAAAAAGAAGTCGGCCAGTTTAGATGAGTTCCATTTGCGGGCAGACAAGTACGTTGAACTGGAAGAAATTACTAGGGCCAAAAAGAGCCTTAAGAAAGGTGAACCAGTTCAAAAAAAGAATCACAATTCTAGCCAGCCCCGAGATCCCTCCAAGAGTGAGTGGTATAGGCCCAAGTATTCTGAGTATACTCCTTTGAACACCCATCGAGAAACAATCTTGAAGGAGGTCCTTCAAACCGAGTTCTAGGATATCAAAAGGTCACCACTTGTTAAAAAACAATCCCAGAGGGATCATTCAAAGCACTGCAGGTGGCACAACAAATACGGCCATGAGACCGAAGATTGTTATCAGCTCCGAGATGTTATCAAGTCCCTGATCAAAGAGGGACGTCTGCAGAAGTACATTAGTGGTTTTCGTGGTAATCAAGACCACAGAATGAGAAGGGATCAGAGATGAAGTCAAAATCCAAAGCGGAGTCTAAACCAACATCAGCAAAGAACCCGCAGCCCGGCCGGAAGAAATCGAAGTCCCACCAGAAGATCCCGAACCCCGACACGCCGAGATGGAGAGAACAGACAAGGACAGAACCGGGATGCTCAAGGATGCGGATACCAGAAAGACAGATTAATCCATACCATCACTGGAGGGTTCGCTAGAGGAGGAATGTCAAATAATTCCCGAAAAAAGGCACTTCATATGGTAGTCTTACGCGTGTCAAGTTCTTCACGAAGACCACCAGCCCGAGATAGTGGAGCACCTCCCATCTCCTTCTCTGAAGAGGACTACGACGATATTATTCAGGATCACGATGACCCACTAGTAATTTTCGGAGTAATATCTAACGCCGAAGTCCGTCAAATTTTTGTGGACTAGGAGAGTTCGGCAGATATCATGTTCATGGACGCCTTTGAAAGGCTGGAATTCCCTTTGTCTGAATTGACACCATATGAAGGCGAGCTTACTGGTTTCTCTGGAAAGAAGGTCACCCCGGTGGGATATTTTGATACTTTCCTAACCTTGGATGACGACAGCACTTACAGAACCGTAAAGGTGAGATTCTTGGTTGTGGATTGTCCCTCGGCTTATAACATCATTTTGGGACGTCCTACGTTGAACGGCATTGCCGCTGTAGTCTCCACCGCCCACCAGGCCATGAAATTCCTTAACCGGGATAGCAAAATAGTCACGGTCAAGGGCGATCAGATTGCAGCCCGTAAATGTTACAACGAGAGTTTGAAAATTAATAGGCTGTCCAAAAACAAGAAGGCGTGCACACCCATCCCAACCCACCAAGTCAATATTTTAATGACCAAATTGGATGCACGAGAGGAAATCCGAGGCACTAGACCCCAGCCCGACAGAGACTTGATTCCGTTATAGCTTGGTGATGAACCTAATCAAACCACCAAGATTGAGGCAAACCTCGACGAGCAGGAGAAAGCTCAATTGGTGAAACTCTTGCAAGAGAATAAAGATCTTTTTGCCTGGACATCTGCTGACATGCCTGGAATCGACCCCGCTTTCATCTGTCATCGTTTGTCTATTAAACGAGATGCGAAGTCAGTTTCTCAAAAGAAGAGGAAGGTTGGCCCAGAAAGGCAGCAGGTCATTGAAGGGCAAGTAAAAGAGCTCCTGAACGCAAGATTCATCAGGGAGATTTCATATACCACCTGGCTGTCGAATGTTGTCTTGGTTAAAAAATCCAACAGCAAGTGGAGGATGTGTGTGGATTATACCGACTTAAACAAAGCATGCCCTAAGGATCCATACCCCCTCCCTAATGTGGACAAGCTGGTTGATAGTTCCTCCGATTTTCAGCTACTGTCCTTCATGGACGCTTACTCTGGGTACAATCAGATTCTGATGTACCCCGGAGACGAAGATAAGACCGCGTTCATCACTGAAAAGGCAAGTTATTGCTACACAGCAATGCATTTTGGGTTGAAGAATGCCAGAGCCACGTACCAGAGAATGATGAACAGGGTCTTCGAAGATCAGATAGGAAGAATGCTAGAGGTCTACATCGATGATATGATAGTCAAGACCCCGTCATCAGGATCACACACCTCAGATCTAGAATAAGTGTTTATACAGCTTAGGAAGCACAATGAGGCTTAACCCGGAGAAGTGTGCATTCGGGGTCCAAGCTGAAAAGTTTCTGGGGTTCATGCTGACACACCGGGGAATCGAGGCAAACCCCAACAAGTGTAAGGCCATTCTTGACATGCACAGCCCCCGAAGTGTGAAAGAAGTACAATAGTTAAATGGACGGATCGCGACTCTTACTCATTTCCTGGCTGGAGCCGCTCATAAATCCCTCCCACTCTTCAAATTATTGAAAAAGGGGACCAGATTTGAATGGACCCAGGAGTGTGAGGACGCATTCATCTCTTTGAAAAATATCTTGTCATCCCCTCTAATTCTCACAAGACCTGAGCCAGGAGAAACGCTGTACATATACCTCTCCGTTCACAAGAAAGCCATTAGTGCAGTACTTGTCAGAGATACCGAGGGCGTCCAGAAGTCGGTCTATTTTGTGAGCAAAGTATTGCAAGGCCCCAAGCTCCAATATCAGAAGATCGAGAAGGTCGCATTCGCATTCATCTTCACGGCCAGAAGACTGAGGCAGTACTTCCAATGCCATCCGGTGGTGGTAAGGACAGATCAGCCTATCCGACAGATATTGCACAAATCGGACTTGGCAGGAAGGATGATTGCCTGGTCCATTGAGCTTTCCGAGTTTGGAATCACCTACGAACTTAGAGTAGCAATCAAGGCGCAAGCACTCTTGGACTTTCTAGCTGGATTAACCTCAGAAACTAACAGAGCCGAGGAAAAATAATGAACTGTGTTTGTTGATGGGTCCTCAAACTCGAAAGGAAGTGGCGCCAAGGTAATAATAGAAAATCCTGACGGGGTCACCGTAGAAAATTCCCTCTGGTTCGAATTTCCCACCTCAAACAATCAGGCTGAATATGAAACATGCATTGCCAGACTAACAATGGCTAGGGACTTGGGTGCCACCAAACTTAAACTTTGCAGTGACTCCCAACTCGTGACTTCCCAGATCCGAGGTGATTATCAAGCCAAGGAGCCACTTTTACAGAGATATTTGCTAAAAGTAAAGCAACTTCTCTCTAGTTTTTAGTCGGTACAGTTAGAGCACATCCTGAGGGAGCAGAATTCTCGGGTCGACCTCTTGTCCAAATTGGCTAGCACTAAGAGCCTGGGTAATAACCGTTCAGTAATCCAGGAGATCATCCAACAGCTGTCAATCGCCGACATGGCAATTTTCCAGGTTGACGGACAGGAGCACGATTGGACTATGCCGTTGGTGAAGTATTTACAGTTCGACAGCCTCTCTGATGACCCAAAGAAAGCTTCCAGACTAAAGAGGACCGCGGTTAGGTATACCATTTATAATGGGCAGCTTTACCGACATGGATTTTCCTTACCCCTCCTTAAGTGCCTTACGCCGAAAGAGGCCAAATATGTGTTGGCCGAAGTCCATGAAGGAAGTTGTGGACACCATTTAGGAGGGAAAACCCTAGCTTTGAAAGCTCTCAGGGCAGGTTATTACTGGCCGATAATGGAAGCAGATTCTCTTGCACATGTTCAAGTATGTGACAAGTGCCAGCGACATTTGGATCACTATCATGCCCCACCTGAAGAACTATCCTTGATGTCTATACCCTGGCCTTTTTATCAGTGGGGAATGGACATCCTGGGTCCGTTCTCTCAGGCTCCCAGGCAGCTGAAGTTTTTGATTGTGGCTGTGGATTATTTTACCAAGTGGATTGAAGCAGAATCGATGGTCACCATCACCTCAGCTCGAGTTCAGAAATTTACTTGGCGTCACATTATTACCAGATTCGGGGTTCCGGAGTCAATTGTTAAGGATAATGGGACGCAGTTTAAAGACAAGGGGTTCGAAGAACTATTTTTCGGGTTAAAAATAAAATATCATTGTAGTGCAGTTGAGAACCCCAGGATAAACGGGCAAGCCGAAGCCGCAAACTAGATCATCGTCCGAGGATTAAAGAAAAGGTTAGATGAAGCAAAGGGGAACTGGGCCGAGCAGTTGGACCGCGTCCTGTGGGCCTACCGAACTACTTCTCACTCCTCGACGGGCGAAATTGCTTTCAAACTCACATTCGGATATGAGGCCATGATCCAGGTGGAAATTGGAGAACCAAACTGGCGTTCTCAGAACTTCTCACATGATGATAACCCTGAATTAATCAGGGAAGACTTGGACCTGTTGGAGGAAAGGAGACGCATTGCCCACATACGCGATGCCGCGATCAAGTAGAGAACGGCATCCCGGTATAGCTTGAAGGTCATTCCGAGAAGATTCCAGCCGGGTGACTTGGTACTCCGCAGAGCTGATGTCGGCGGAAGGAATGCCTCCCAGGAAAAACTAGCCCCTAACTGGGAGGGTCCTTATTGTATCGTAATCAGCACCGGCAAAGGAGCTTATACCCTAGAGACTTTAATAGGGAAGCTGGTAAAAAATTTTTGGAATGCAGACAAACTTAGAAAGTACTACAGCTGAGTGTCCTTTCAGGCCTAGTCTCCTAGTTAACTTTGTTTGATCTGCCCAATTGTTATGAAACGCACATTGTGATATTCAATAAAGTAAGTGTTATTTTTCTATTCTGCCATTTTTCTATTCAATTTTTAAGCTTTCAATTAATTTTATGGTACCAACCGAGATGTGCTAGATAGTTCGTGCAGTAAAAAAATCCTATATTGAAAAAATTCTAGCACCAAACTAAAAGCACGAAAGGACCTCGGGAAGGACCAGTCTTTTAAAACATCGTCGCGCGGTATCCTAAAAAGCCAAATTGGTCAAACGGACCCCGGACATTATTTCTTACCTTTGACACGGATCTTAAATGCCGGACTTATCTGGACATCGGATCCTAATCCAAGGTTCAAGCAGTTCTACAAAGAATAAAGAATATGACATCTCGATCAACAAGAACAATGATAATTGATAAAGCCCCAAATCTAGGTTAATGTTTACAAAAAACTGGGGTACAGATAAACCAAAACCTCGCGCAGAAGGTTAAAAAAAAAACCAAAACAAAAAAAAAAAAAAAAAAAAAATCCTAATCTGTACCGAGTCCGGACCGCAGAATTCGAGTCTTCAGCTAAGTTTGAAGAAGCCACACGGGGAGCTGCAAGAGATCCCTCCCGAACCACCTTCCTGGAGTCAAGCCTATCCAAGACCAATGCAACCCCGGGGTTGAAATGTTGAACTTGGCTGACAGCATTGCGGAATTGATCTTCCTTTATCTTAGTACACAACGATATCAGCTGGTTGACATCGGCCTACAGAAAGGTAATTTTAGCCTCACACCACTGGGACTTGGCTCGAGAATTATCACTCTCAGCCCGAAGCGCGGCAATCTACTTCTGCTGCTCGGTCAGGGTGGTCTCTTTTACTTTATCGGCATCCTTCAAAGCAGCTACTTCGATTTCCAGCTCCCGTATCCGACGTAAAGCTTCATCCTTGGCCTTGACCGAATCCTCCATGTCCTTGAGAGCTTTGCTTTCACCTCTCTTGGCTGCTGCCAGCTTGTCTGCCATTTCTTGTTCATGTTCCTCGAGGGCATGCTCTAAGAACTGAGTCTCGGCAGCAATATGGATTCCTATATTTTGGAAAGCTAGCAGAGCTTCCTTTGGACTATGTAGGGCAAAGTAATCCCTAACCTCTTCATCAAGAATGTGGAAGTCAATAAACTCCCGGGGATCTGCTTCCTCACAAAATAGTTCTATTAGCCCGGAAGTTTCTCCTGTTGCTCTCCTTTTACTCCGGCCACTAGACTGCCCTTCTTCCAATGCCTCCCTCTTGCGTCCCCGGGGTGATTCAGGAGAATCGTCCACATTGATAGGTTCCACCGCCTCAGAAGGAACCTCGGTCACCGTGTTCGTAAGGGACGACATGAACCCCACTAGAGGACTCGTTGGGACGTCAGAATTCCTTGCTCTCAGCGCCTCCAAAATCACTAAAGAATCGTCATCCACCATCTCGGCTAAACTCTCTGCAAAACATAGAAACAAGTCGTCAAATGTATTAAAACATTGGGCATTTAAATATACACCACGGCTGGCTGACATTACCTAGCACGGTCCAAAGCTCATCGTCATCCGGACTATCTAAAATATCTTTAGGCTGGATCTTGCCGACCTCTTCAACCCACATCTCGAAGAAGTTTACACATTCAACCTCTTCATCTGTAAGCTGGTTTATCTCCCTCTCAAATGATTGAGTAGGGATGCTCTACGCCGCTGGGTTCCAGTAAAGGCTAAATACTGTCTCCTCATCATTACCCAGCCAGAAAGGACGACTTCCGCTAGCTGCCTTTAATTTGAAAAATTTCTCCTTGAAGTCATTGTAACTCTCCAAGTATGGCAAGAATATAGTCATTCCTTGCCGAGATCGAACTGAGAGCCAGGACTGCTATCGAGTACGGGATCCAAGGGTTGAATACCGTCTGTGGAAATAGAAGAATGCTCCGTCAGAGCATCGCAACCCCACTACCCGGCATATTCTTTCGAAGGCTAGGATGTTTGCCTAACTGTTGGGATAGATTTGACTGGGGGCAACATGAAGAGTCCAGAGAATAGCAATGTGAAAATCATTTAATGGAAGCCGTAGTCCGAACCGCGTGAAAAAGTCCTCGTAAAGATACATGAAGTGCTCGCCTTCTTCCCTGGTCCAGCACACTCGTTCTCTCCCCGGGGACAAAATCACGAACTCATCGTCCCTTTCACCCCATTAGTGAGCTCCAGATATTCCTTCAGCTTATCTAATTCTGCGCCGGACTCATAACGGGATATCCTATCATAAGCGTCATCGGCAACCCACGTACAGGGTAACAACAGACCTCGGCAAATCCTAATCGCCTGCTCGGCTTGTTGATCCGAGGCCGGGGCAAAGGCTTCAACTCTTGGCCGCCTTCTTCTGGCCATTTAGTTTCTTGGAAGACACACAGAGGCCTAGGGTTAGAACCAATGATGTTCGAAACATCCAAACATGGCAGTGGGTAAGCAGCAAACTGAACACCCATGCACCGGCCTCTGCACCCACCGAGGCTTAAGCCTCGGAAGGACACCCCCGCTTGCTGCACAGGGCGCAGTAGTAGAGGTGCAATATCAGGCAATGCCGTTGGAAAGAAGAATGAAATAACCATTCCCAAAATCTTTATTAACAGAAGAAAAAAGAAAAACAATCCACCAGAAGGATGTTCGAACATTCAAGTTATCAATACTGGTGTTTAGAGGATGAAAATACCTTGACAAAGGCTAATAGAAGCTTTGAAACGCCAACAACGCCGCTAACAACCGTGAAGCTTGTTGGATTCCTTCTCAGACCACCAATTTTTAAGCAGAAACAACAAAAGGTGAAAAAATGGAAGGACGAAATACTATTTATAGAGGCTACATTTAGGGGACATTTCTGTCCATTTAGTCTGAATTTGAAAAGATGTTCATTATAGCGCGCAAAGTACTATGCACGTCCTCTCAACCATAGCAAGTCATGTGGCCCACGTCGCTGTCATGGCAATTGAGGGGACGGCCACTCAGCAGACGAAAACAACCCTAGTATCTACAATGTTCACAAAATATTAAATACCCCGGCTCATTATATATCCCGGTAATTTCCCTCACGGTACCAAATACCCCAGTTAATTTGCTTAAGCTTTGTACTTCGTCTGTCTCGGCAAAGTACAGAGCTGGGGGCAACATGTTATACAGGGTGAGCTTTGGACTCACCCCGGCACAATATAAATTCCACAGATCAAAAAGATGGTCAAAGAAGTTAGATGATTCAACCAGATTTTTCATTTCATTTCATACATCGTCATACATCAATACAAGGAGAAGAAAAACATGAGATATGAGAAGAAAAACATGAGATATGAAAAGGCTAAACAGCACTGACGAGCCCGGAGGCCAACTTCTTGCTTGTGTACTTCACGTCCAGATTCTTTAGAGCTCACACCGGTCTCTTCCCTGTTGAGGCTTCTTGAAAAAATGGATAGGCTTCAAAAAATCAAAGATAACTGGAACAGGACACTGCTGCGGGATTAGGGATTTTCGGCCACTCCATTCATCGGTTCCACTCACAAGGATAAAAAAAGACCGGGGTGAGTCCTCCTCGACTGAACGGGGCTTGGGTTGATCATGAAGAAGTTCATTCCACTGAAGCTAGACCAGTTTCATAATCGTTCCAGGACGCTTGAAAGCAGCCACCTCAATAGTCCCCCCGGCTTATCTAAAAGGAGAACCAAGAAGGGCTCTATTTCTCCAATTACCTCCGTCTAACACGACAGGGACTATAGAGCTTTCTAGCGAAGAACTATGAATTAGACATATCTTCGTACGTTGGAAAGGTAAAGTCCCCGTCCTCACTATGCTGGGAAAGGAAAGTTCATAATAAAACAAGGTTTTTGGCAGGAAAAGAAGTATCTTCAAATATTTTGGGAAAAGCAGAAAAATGGTGGCCTTCGCAGAAGGCAAAGCTTCTCTAGCTCCCTCTGAACATAAGCACAGGCATAAGAATAGCAAAACCATTCTGGAAAATAGAAGGAAAAATTCAAAGGAATTCCAAGAAGGAATGACTGTATCAGACGTGAACCTTCTGTATTTATAGAATGGGAAGCTTTGACCAACCCTACGAATCAAATCAGCTGCATTAAATGCTCTCCCTTTCCTATTGGTTACGAGAGCAACGGATGTTTGGAAAATATTAAAATTGATCCTCTTTTAAAGGATCTTTATCTCCCAATTAAATTAGAAGCAACAGTTTCCAAAGATAAGGATTCAGATCTCTACAAGTTTCAAAAGATCTCACCACAGGATCCCAGTAACCCAAGGAAGCAACAAGATCCAGACTCCGGCATAAGGGATACGAATTTATCGATTTCCAACCCTGGAGGTATTTCTATACAATGGACGTCGGCCTCAGTATGAGACATCGCAAAACCTGGCTCTAAAGTCGGGACGTAGTCCATTAAGTTTTATAAAGCTAAATACCTTGGCACTTGACTATCCTATCTAAGCGCCAAGTTGAATCAAGCTGATTACCGGGCCGTGGGCCGGGATCCTACCCAGAAGGGTCAACCCAGCACACGCTTTGCCTTATTCCTCCATCAACATCCCGGAAAAGACTGTAGGACCTCGGAATACAGAACTCTGATGAGGATTAGGGAATCAGCGCTGACTTTTGTAACTGCTGATGCGGATTTCTCTGATTCTATAACCTCTCCTCTCGATAAATGACTGTAACGTCCACATTCCAATAATACCTGCATTGAATGCCACGACTCCAATCATGCTCCATAAAGATCAGGCTAAGTAAACCAAAAAGAGGTAACAGTTATTGAATTACTGAGACATTCTTGCACATTGCCTGACTTGAGCGTCGGAATCCTTTTTGCAGGTACCACCCCCGTCGGACCCTAACGGTGGAACACAGCCGCAGAAAGGAGAAAATTACCAAACCATACCTTCTACAGGTACCTTTCAGAATCTGTTCAGAACAGCATTCAAACATAAAAATAAATAGATTATAATCGATTATAACAATAATCGATTATCAGCATAATCTATAATTTTTAATTTTTCCAAACAAGCTCTATAAGTAACATTTTTACATACTAATAAAGTATTAATTATTATTTTTCTTGCTCTACCCTTATAAGTTTCAATTATTTGTAGAAATTAAATAGATATGATAAAGTCGAATAATTAATTGTTAGAAAAGTAAAAATTGAATAAGGATAATCTAATAAAAAAACTTCACAATTAAGGCTTGCTTTTATATTTCTTAATTTTTATATCTTAAACCAAAACTACACTTAAAACTGACCGGAGGGAATATTCTTCATGATGCTGCACATGTTGTTGAAAATTTGGGTAAATGCTTTCAACAATTTGCTTTATAGGATCACTCATTAGCTGAAATAGACATTGTTGTGGTATTTTTGTCTATGTAGGAATATCTTCACCTTCTCTACTCAGTAAAGGGACTTTTCCATCTCCAACTTGTAGGAATCATTTGTTAAATTCATGTGCTGTATTTACTTCTCCCATGACTAATATATTTATCCCACATAAGACAAATTAAGAAGAGAAATGATGAGTTTTAATTATAAATTAAGAATAAAATAACTAGTGTCTTAAAAAAAAGTTTTAAATATTTTTAAAATTTAGATAATTTTTTTAAAAAAAATGGACTGATTTGTGTGAACTGTAACGGATCCAAACGGATTAACTAATTGATGACCAATTTTTAAAAATTTAATTTTCAAGAATTAATTAGACTGATCGAAAGACTGGTTACAATTTTTTTCGTCTAATTGATCCATCCAATTCAATTTTAAAAACTATGCCTCAAACATACATACCGAATAAAACATAAAAGGTAACGCAAAGAAGAAAAGATAGAAAGAGCTAATGAAGGAAATAGATAAATATTCCCTTATCCTTTTTCTTCCCTTTTCTTATTTAATTTGAATGCATTATCAGTGTAAATATTTTTTACATTTTCATTCAATTATATATTATTATGTCATTAAAATTATTTAATTCTCACTATAACTATATTAAGAGTCATATATAAATAATATATAATTAGTTAATAATATAAATGCATCAAAATTAAACTATTTTTTCCCTCAAGGCCTCACATCATGAGCCAATTTTTTTTTTTTTGTAAATGAGCCAAAGAGTTTATCTTATTTATATTTCATACACTATTAAAGTGATATAAGAATAACATAAGAAACTTAATTTTTTTCAATTATAACACAAAATAAAATATAACACATGTAAAAATAAAATGAAATCTAATTTAATAGTTACCAACAAAGAAATACTTATTTTCTAAAAATAAGGTTTTTCCCCTAATTTTTGTTTTTCTAAATTTTTAAAAATATTATACTGTAAATGTAGCACAAAAAATAATAAATTCCCAAACAGCAATTCTCTTTCAACCTATTTTGTATAGTTTATCGTAGGTGTCATTCATAGTTTTTTACAGATATCACATTCGTTTCAGTGATTGGCAACACCACCATAAATTTAACTAATTGAATAATTTATTTAATTTAAAAAACAGTATTGTTATTTGTCTTTTATTTAATTCAAAAGACAAAATGCAGTCGCGTAATCGTTTTCCTTTAACAAAAAGTGTTGTAGTTTTCCGTTTCTTGCATTTTGATTTTTTTGCTTTCAATTTCGATCTCAACGTTTTCATGTACGATACATCTTCTCTCCACACCAATTTATGATGCAAAACTGCAAATTACGCCCACAGTATTTTGCAGAGTTATTATTTCAATTTTCACCGAAGGAAAATATGTTATTTCAACAGTACCACTTGATAATTTAATATCCAAAGTACTAAGTAGATTTAAAATTATTACGTAATTTTCAACTCATTAGTAAATTGATTAATGAACTAATAATCTATTTTTCTAAACAAAGTCGTTAATCCGTTGAGCACATGATACACATTAATCAGTGATTGATTCATTATTAACAGGAGGAGTAGATCAAATAAAAAATTTCATGTTTAGAAATAACAAAACTGCTGCCTTATTATTTTTTATTGGCTATAATTCTGCCCAGTCTCTACTTACACGCAAAGATAGAGAAAACACACAAATGCGCATATCTCTAACCCAATATTTAGATGTTTTTTCATTAAAAATACAGAACAAAATAAGTGAGAATGGAGTAAAAAAAAAAACATAATTTCTATTTTCTTCGTTTAAAAATTTCATTAATGAAACAAAACGAAACAGAATTACTTATATATTCCCTCCATTCCACCTCAATTTTGAAAAGAATAAAAGTTAAACATTTGAGAGGAAGAGAAAAGAAATAATTCTCCATGTCTTCCATTCTATTTTTATGTATTTTAAAACTCTCAAATAAAAAAAATTATTTACGTTCCTCTCATTTCTTTTCCATTCTCCTCATTACCTATCATCCAAACATAATGTAACTAATCCAAGTATCTTATTTTCCAATCCTATGACATAATTTTCATCCCATCAATAAGAATAATAACTCATCGCTGTGAATACGTAATAATTTCCCTGTTATGGGGCGAGCTTGAGTGGGATTGCCTAAGTCATCTATTTATGCAATGCCTTACAAACAAACATCATTTATAACTTACTCCACCTCAGATTAACAATGTACATATGGGCCTAACAGATAAGGTGTAGTACAAAAACCAGAAGGTATGACCTTATCAGACCCTCACAGGACCTGCATTTACTGGTTTCTGAAAGAATCTTGCAACCGGCATCCCATCAGCATCATCATTCCCAGATCTCCATGAACGATCTTTTTTCCTCTGAGGCTTTTTATGGTGCTTATGAGATGCCTTAGACTTCTTAACAGTAACTTTCTTTGAAGCAAGTCCATTAGCCATGTCAAATGAATTAAGGTCATCCAATACGCATTCAAGATTTGGTGCAACTTCATTCTCTACATCTGAAGAATCTTCAATACCAGATGAATCTGACTCATGCAAGTTAACTGAGTCAAATCCTGCAGAATCTTCCGAAGCTAGTTCCTCATTTGACACACCAGGGGGCATTTCATAGTGAGGCAGCTTACCATCAATGTAATCTTTCAGAATCTGACGGGCAGCCCTAGTTTCATCAGGCAGTCCACTAGAGGCAACATACCCACGAGAAGCACAATATGCTCTCAGAAGTTCAGATGCCAGAGGGGGGCGGGATTGGAACTCATATGGCTTAGGTTTAGGAAGACTGATCTTATAAATCTCCTCGATGACATGTCTTGGGACTCTATCAGCTACAACTTGGACAGACTCCCTGTGTTCAGTCATCCTATCAATAGGCAACACCCCACAAGCAATCATCTCATATCTTGAGCTTGAGAAAGATGGAAAAACTAATCCAGGACAGTCACAAAGGGTCAGTTTGTCAGAAATAATTAATGTCTGGAAGTGCTTTGTTTTCCCTGGAGTAGAAGTGACACCAGTCCGTTTTTGACCAACCAGAGCATTAATAGTTGAACTTTTCCCCACATTAGGATATCCAACAAATCCCACAACTACATTACTTGATGACGATGAACTACCAGCAGCATTTTCACCTGGAGATTTAATGTTAGATGGCGCTGTGTCAGAGCAGCCCGAATTTCTCCTCCTGTCCACTATCTCTTCAGCCTCTGATTGCAAGCGGGCCAAAAGCTCATCCCTTCCATATATCTTTGTGTCTGGGTTATTGGTTTGCCCCAAGTTATCAGCCTCCCATGATGAACCAAGCTTCTTGCCTTCCAGAGCTGCAGAAGCAGCTTTAGCTGACCAGAAGATGAAGAGAATATCATGCGCACGAAAATATTCTGCCCATTTCTCTCTGCAGGAAAAGAGAAGAAAAACAGAGGACAAATATTAAGAATCTTAGCAAGATAGAAATCCAAGAGCAATGATTTGATGCAGTATAAACCTTATACAGGGCATTCAAACCTGACAGAAGCAGGTAAAAGATCTGCCTTATTAACCAAAAGCAATGTGCGTTTATGTTCATCAATCTCTCGTGCATAAGCCTGTCCCAAAGTCAAATTAATGCAAAACGGATCATGCTTGGCAAACATAATAGAATGATTCTTAAAACAAGATAGATAAGAAAGGTCCAATGTAGGACACACAGATTACAGACGTCTGATATCTGGTCAAATCTGTCTCATTATTGCCTATTACATTTCTTAAAGAGATCAAAGTATGTTATCATGTCTTCAAAAATAGAAGTTTAGACTCTGTTAGGATGCTGTGACTTTTTTTAATGTCACTACACTAAAGCTGCTGTGAAAGAATATCCACTTATCCAGTACACAGTCTTCCGCTATATCTGATCCTTATCAATCAGTGCTTAGATTTGCTACAGACCTAGCCATCTCTAGGTTTGTCAAGTTAACATTTCCTTAAGGAAGAGAAAAAAACATCTTACCTCAAGATCAGGACAGCGATAGAACAGTGGATCTCGCGAATCAACAACCATAACAAGCTGGTCAAAAGTGTGAAAGGATGAGATTATCATCTTAAAGATTTCAAGAACTTAAAAACAAAATAAAGATCAAATACCAGATAAAAAATTATTATACTATTTAGATTTCTACATAAATACAAAATCTATTAAAAATAAATGTATCATCATTACAAAAAGCATTGTGGTAACTTACCTCAAAAGACAACAATTGATTTTAAAATAAATAAAAAATACATTGAAACCCTTTATCAACCCAAAAGTAGAAATTTACAGGTAAAACTTCAAAGATCATATCAACTTACCAAATCACTGCGCTCAACAACCCGCCAGAGCTGTCTCCAGATATCAAGATTTTTCTCAAATGGAGTAAGGACAAGCTTCTTATTTTCCTCAAGTCTGAAACATCACCATGATAGAAATCTAAATTACAAAAAAATCTAATCTAATTTTTTTTCTTTTGATATGTCACTTACGGAAATCATTATTTATAATTTGCTAAAGGCTTTAAATCAGATTTCCAGCTTTGCAGTAAAGCCACATAATTTCTCTTTTCTGTTAATTTAAATGCATGTAATCGTACACTGATTAACAATAACAAGAAAAGTGTAGATAATATGGACCTAACCTTGCTAGGCTGCGTCGCCAAATCAAGAAAGCTTGTCTTTCATTAGCATCAAGCTCCTCCACAGACATGTCAGCACTCCATGGCGGCCTAAAGGAGAAAGAAACAAAGGAATTAGGCCAAACCAATCAAAGGAGAATTGAAAACCCAGACCAGAATAATGGAAGAAAAACATGCCTGCGTGGAACTCGGAGACTGTTAGCATGCAGTGCCTCCTCCGTCTTCTGCTGCTTCCTCATTTCTTCAGGTGTCATGTCATTAGAACCAGACCCTGGGTCCCTACTCTCACACAACAAACATCACAAAAATCTTCACTTTACACACAAAGCTGAAGGATAATGCCACAACAATTTAATATTTGAATAGATACATAAAGAAGAGCATGTAATGGCTAAATCAGTGATCAAAATATAATTTTCACCTCACAATTACATTTCAGTAACATATTCACTAAAAGCAGGTGCAATGCATATAAAAATCTGGAGCTGGGGTATGTTTGAATTAACTTAATTTGTGCTCAAATCAACTTATAATCAAATTTTATTGAGAAAGCTTTTGAAAAAAAATAAAAAAGGCAATTTTTCCCTAAAAATAATCAAAACTAAACATGCACTAGTGTCTATGACAAACATGAAAAACTTTAAGGCGGTGCAACATATTCATAGAACTTGATATGAAGCAAGTTTGAGAAAAGCTTAAGGCAAGAACAATAACATCAAGTTTTGCGTTTAAAGATTTTTGAATTGGAAGGGAAAGCAAAAACTGACAGATTGATGAGAAGGGTAGGTGGGGCGGGGCGATCGGGGGCGAAGAGAGGGTCGGGGTCTTCGGCTTGTTCGATGATGGCGTCGATGGCAGAGACTTCGGTGAAGGATTCCAGAAACTTCTTCTTATAAAAGCGTCCCTTTTCCTTGCTCTGCTGGACCATCTGGTTGTGCTGCTTCACCAGGGCCCTACCCAGCCCTGTCTTCTGGTCCTGGTTCTGGTTCTTTCCCATTGCAAACAGGAATCAATCACACTGAAACCCTAACCAGCTATGTGCTCCTGTCTCAAACTCAAACCCTAGAATCGAACCACTCCACTCGAGTTTCGTTCGACCTGTTTATGTGTGTTTTGTAATTTTGTTTTGCTGCTTCTCCGTTTTCCTATTAACAGGCACTTCTCTAGCGAATGGCAGTTTTTAGGGTACAATTTTTTTTGGCTTTTTTTTTTTAGTAATATAGAGTACAACTTTTTCGAAAAACTTTATTTAGTGTGTGTTTAAATAATGGTAAAAATTTGATTATTTTAATAATTAATTATAATATAATTTTTTTATAATTAATTATAATAAAATTAATTTTATATTTAAATACATTAATTAAAAAGTAATTTTAAATTAATTTATTTTTTTAATAATATAAAAAATTATTTTTATATATTAAATTATTAAAATAAATATAAAATAATAAAAAATATTTAATTAATTTAAAAATTATTTAATTATGAATAAAATAATATTTATATATCAAAAAGTGAAAAATAATCCTGCCAACTAAAATGCAAAATGCTCAAATGAAAACTTTTGAAAAAAAGTTGTTGCCCAACAAATCTATTACGTCAACAGCTTTTATATAATTTATTCAAATATGTTGCAAACATTTTGCAACAACTTTTATATATATATAAAAAAAAACTATTGGATGAGAGGAAATAGTTGAACCAAATATACTCTTATACATAGACGTAACGAAAAATTATTGTACGCTCGTGTAATGTCACTTAACACTACGAAATATTATGTTCATATTATTTAAATTTTATTTTAATATTTATTAATTATTAATTCTATTATTAATTTATATATTTATTATCTAACTTTATTTTTTATTTAAAATAATAATAAATAATAAATAATAAATTTAATAATAAATTTAATCATTTTTAATAAATATTAAAATATCGATAATATAAACAAAATTTTACGTGATATTTAATAATTTCTCAAAACTACACTTCTTATTTACACACACTCATTTAATAAATGAATATTGATTTGGTGTGTACAAAAATAAGATGTTAGTTTGTGTGTGAATAAGAATTTTTCCAAGTTTTTTTTTTGTTTGCTAATTGAAGAAATATGTCCCATAATTTTTTTTTAAAAATAATAAGGGTAAAAAATAGCATTAAGGTTTAGTTTAAGTATTAAAATTCAGTTGAATAATCAGTTTGTTTCAATTTTTTATTTTGAAGAAATATAAGTCTATGAAAAAATCGTGGAATTAATTTAAATATAATAAATAATTTTATTATATTAAAAAATCGTGTAATGAATTTCAAAAGGAAATGGAAAAATATCAAGAAAAAAAGGAGAAATAGAAAGCAAGAATTCACTATTAAACTAGCCAACTGACACAAAATGGGCTAATAAAATTACAGTGGAAATTAAAAAAGGGTCTCAGGCTAATGAATAAGGAAATCTAAATGGGCCAAAAAATTGGAAGTTAAAGCCCAACGTTACGCAGGACATATCACATATGTCACGTGCGTATAACACGTGTCGAGAAGAGAAGTAAAGGGATAAAGCAACTTGAAAGATAGGAATAATAACTTGTTCCACTGGTATGTTATGTGGGAGTGAGACGTTATAAAACGCGCCGCACTGTCTCCATGTAGATACTATATTATGTTATAATCTTTCTTCTTGGTCTTGGCGTATGTATTGGTTTTGGTTCAAAATTTGTCATTTTCTTTGTTCTATCTGTTATTTTAATGGTTGATGCATATCTAATGGGATGGGAGCTCAGAAGAGCATCCATGCTGGCAAAGGTTTCATTTTTGCTCACTTAATTGCAAAAAGCTCCATTGTTTTTGCATTACCCTTTTTTTAACTGATAACTGTTCTCTCTGTTTGAGTGTTTAATAGCAAAGATTGACGTTAATGTTGATTTCACTCACAAGCTATGCGCTTCTTTGATGCTTCCTGCCCTCAGGTGTGTGCTCAGGCGCATGCTTTCATCACATGTTTTTTTTTTTTTTTTTTGGTTTTATTTACTTATTTGAACTCAAAAATATGTCACCAGACACCAGTTATATTGATTTGCATTTGTCCCTAGCAGGAGTTCTGGCAGTCCGCTTTCTCTGGTAATTGGGAGTGGGAGGTAAGAATCTCAGTTAGTTTCTTGCATGTTATTATATTTGGACCTTTTGGTTTGAGGCTTTCAGTGGTTATTTTATCATTTAGTACCACTAATGGAGCCTTGTCTTGTCTGTATAACAAAATTTGAAATTTGAGAACTTTGTGGTATACATTAGGTTGAGGACATTGGTTCTTATATTGTCCTTAGTTACTTCTGCCAGAACAGTGTAGTGACTATTAACTAGTTCGACTTTCTTCTGTTTAGCCTTTGCATCAAACACCCAAATTTATTTGGTGGAAGCGAGAAGCTTGATGTTTCGTGGGATAAGGGTCTTTATGATTCAAATATATTGGTGGCTTATAGAAGGCCACGACCAGAGTGGCTTGCTCAGCAGTCTTTTGTTTTACAGGTGTACTATTGGCTTTGCTTTTTTATTTTTTATTTTTTGTATATCATTATCTTGTATGGAATGAGAGATGATGCAAGGCCATGTTATACAATAAGCTCATTTTTCAATGGAACTTTATTTGTGCCCGCCAAAGGAGCTTGAGCTAAATTAATTAAGCTATTTAATCTGTGAAATCTACAAGTTTGGGTGAAAACTCATAGCATTTTCCTAAATTATATTAATTGTCTCTTTTTTTCCTCTCTCAGCATTCTCTTTCACCTGAGATTGGAGTCCATGGTATACCTGTAGACAATTTCTCCCGCTCAGGAAGTGGAGATGTAAATTTATCTCGATTTTCAGTGGGGCTGGACCTGAATGAACCTGCAAGTTCAAAATGGAGCAGCACAACCAGCATAAAATTTGAGGTTCAGCTGGACTTTTCATGAATCAATCATAATACTCTGGCCCAGCTTGCACGTGTTTCCGTGCTTTACATTCATACAAACTCTTTGATTTGGTGATAGGCAAAGTGGAAACTAATAATTGTAAACCATCATGCAGCGTGTTCGTCCAGTAAACGATGATGGTTGCTCTATTAGTTGTGATTATGATGGGTTTCCTTTGACTTGCAGGTAATCAAGGCAGAATTCTACCTTCTAGTATTCCAGTTGTCAAATTGTTGGACTGATTTTGACCATATGATGTACATTGCTTGTTGCAGTGGCAATCCACATGACAGTATGGTAGTGTTAAAGCAAGAGTCTCGATTTGCAAAGGCAGATGATCGTAGCTTTTTCCATGTAATAAGATAATTATTGTTTCCAGTTTGCTGACTATTTATGTCTTATTGTGAATCAATTAGTTGTGTATGTATTCGACTGACTGAAAGCCTATCTGCTTTTCAGTTTAGTCTTCAAATAGAACAAGGTATTCCAGTTCTTTCTCAGTGGCTAATCTTCAATCGATTTAAATTTGTTGCTTCAAAAGGAATCAAACTTGGACCAACATTTCTCTTGACAAGGTTGGCATTCCCTGGCATTTTATGTAGATCAAATCTTTCTGTGTGATATAGTTAAAAGACATGAAACCGGAAATGCTAATTGCAATTAGAGAAACAAGAAGTGTCATGTAAGCCATAGAAATGGTGAATAGGTGTTGTGTGAGACATAAATTCATCACGGAATTGCAAAGTTATTGGTACCAATGGAACTCATAATTTATAATGCATTAATGCTTGGATTCAGATATATATATTGACACAAACTTTACTGCCTAATGAATCCTCATTTCAACCTGAAATGCAATTCCCCTATTTCTATATCATTTTCCTGTTATATGATAAACATTTAACTATGGGATTATATCCTTTTTTTCATTATCATCCTTAACTTTTCCTCTGACAGGCTTACAGGTGGTTCGATTGTAGGGGACATGGCTCCTTACCAAGCATTTTCCATTGGAGGGCTTGGGAGTGTGCGAGGGTATGGCGAAGGAGCTGTTGGATCTGGGCGATCATGTCTGGTGGCTAATAGTGAACTGACACTCCCTTTAGTAAGTAATAGCTTTATAAGCACTTCCCCTATGATTTGAAATTGGAAACATTCGTAACTTTCTATCCCAAAAATATTCTTTTGGTGGTAAACCATTCTTTCTTTGATGAACAACTTGCTTACTGCTTTGAGTGTGTATTTTGTTTAGTGCTACTCTGCCTAGTAAGATGCTAGTAAGCAGGATCCCATGTTCATCTTTAGCAAGAGCTGCTTTTACTACTGTAGTTGTTGAAATATCTAACATTCCAGGTTTTAATGAATGGCTAGCACATGTGGAAATATATATCCCCATTTGGGCAGAGGTCGATGAGATATCGTATCCCTGTCTTTGTCTGATTTATGTTACATGCAGCATACGCAAATGGTTGAAATTGACTTGTGTCCCTAACCTCTTCTCTGGCCTCTTGTTCGTGCTTTGCTTGTGGCACTGTTGGCTTCAAAGTCCTACTGTTAACTCTCATATCACCCTTGTTAAATTAAGAATTTTAAGATTGTCATTTCTGTAGAAATTTTCACTTTTCTCCTTATGACTGATTTAAAATAGATCTCTTTCTTTTCTTTGTGAGCATTTGGAATTGAAATCCTGCCCGATATATCTGATTTGGCCCATACTGTCCTCGCACTATGCTTCCATTAGAGAATTCCTTCTATATGATTGAAATATTTAATATTCCTGAGTTCTGGTGTTGCTGAGCATGCCTTTTCTTTTAACAATCATATAAGTGATGAATGAACTAACTTCATTGTTTCGCTAATATTATTTATCATTTTGCTTTTTCCATTACGCACCATCAAGCACACAGACTTGAACACATTCGTGTTACATACATATCTTTTTTATTTTTTCACTTCTTTTGTTAAATTCAAATGCCATGTACTAAACCACTTGATGCCTTCCTTACTATAGAACAAGATGTTGGAAGGTGCTATTTTCTTGGATTGTGGAACAGACTTGCGGTCTAGTCATCTGGTACCTGGTGAGTAATATGTATGTTTCTGCTCGGATACTCAAGTTACTTACAAGTTACAATTTACCTCCAAATTAATTTTAACTGTATTTTTTCTTGATTTTGTTACTAATATTTCTATGAATGCCTTTTAACATAATTAAATACTATTACTTTGAGGGTCCACTGCCTATACAGGCTGGTAGCCCCTTTTACTTTCCTCGTCACTGTTACTTTTGGTGAAAGATGATTTGATCCTAGATTCTTGGAAGACTTTGAGCTTTACGACCTAAACTTATTGGCACCTTTCATTGAAGCTATTTGTTCAATGTTTAGTTGATACAAATTCTTGGGTTAAGAGTTCTTTCTTCAGATTTTGCTTGTTTCCCGCTTGCCAAATGGAAATTGAGCACCAAAGATGATGGCAGCAAGCCCATTGTTAAGAAGGTTTATGTTAGAAAGGAGAGGCCTAATAAAAGGCCCACAAGGAACATAACAGACTTAACTAACTCTGAATAGTTAGTTAAGTCTGTTGGAGGGGGAAAACAGGGGAATAAAAGGGAAAGAATCAGGAAGAGAGGGGTATGAAAAGTTTTGTAAGGAATTTCAGGGGGAACTCTCTCGGGTATTGAGAGAGAGGTATTGAGAGAGTTTTATCAATTCTATACTTTGTATGTTCTGTACTGGGTGATTTATCCTAATCCATTCAATAAAAGAGGTAATTCAGCAATTGATTCCATCAAAAGATGAAAGCTCTGGTGGATTTCTGTATATATAGTAAACTGGCTTATTTTTAATATTCTGAATGTTGAATGAAAACCCAAGCGAGGCAGAAGGAGAGAACAATCTTGAGAGAAATCGCGATGATCGCAGCACTTGGGATGACGAGAGGTGGAGAAAGCTTGAGCTGCTGTTGTTTGAAGGAGAGGATAACGGGGAGAATGTCTGCAATTGGATTCACAAACTAGAGAGGTTCTTTGAAGTCAGGGGGGTTCCGGAGGATGAGAAATTGAAGGTGGCATCCATGGCTTTGGAGGGGTCAGCACTCTCGTGGTTTCAATGGTGGGAAAGTAACATGGGAGAGGTATCTTGGTCCATCTTTAGAGGGGCTGTCATAAGAAGGTTTCATCCATCCTCATCACAGAATCCCTACGAAATCTTGATGGGGCTGAAGCAAGAAGGGTCAGTCAAGGAATTCAAGCGGCAGTTTGAGTTCTATGCAGGACCTATGAGGGTGTCGGAACAGGATTTCTTGAGAGGGATCTTCCTCAATGTCAGCATGATGTAAAGAGTCTAGTTGATATGATGGATCTTGCCCAAAGAATAGATGAAAAGAATGAAGTTTTCATTCAAGAAGTCATGGGTGGCAATGTAAAGAATGGTTCTTGGGCAGCAGGAACTTCTTTCGCAAAAAAGGGATCCTATTACAGTGGTGCAAGTAAGGGGAATGTGATTTGGAGAGGGGGTAACACGCTCGGTAACACTACGGGCGTAGGAGGAAAGATGAGCAATGTAGGAGGTAATACCATGGCCGACTCGGTGGTATGCAGCACAACACCACCTGCAAACGGGTTAGAACACAGCAACCCGCAATGGCTAATAGGAGAGGGAGGAGTTTCAGAGAGCTCCCAGAAGCTGAATACAATGACCAAATGAGGAAAGGGCTCTGCTTCCGCTGTGATGAGAAATTCACACCGGGGCATGTTTGCAAAAATAAACAACTCAGAATTTTGTGGGTGGAATTGAAGGTATACCCAGCTGCAGTGGTAAATCTTCGCTACAACAATGTGGGGGAAGCTGAGTTGCTCATACACTGGGAGGGCACTCCTTGTTGCGATGATTCTTGGGAAACGATATCAGCCTTGCAGCAACGCTTCTTGGACTTTCACCTTGAGGACAAGGTGAAACTTTTGGGGGGGAATATTGATAGCAGCAAGTCCATTGTTAAGAAGGTTTATGTTAGAAAGGAAAGGCCTAATAAAAGGCCCACAAGGAACATAACAGACTTAACTAACTCTAAATAGTTAGTTAAGTCTGTTGGAGGGGGAAAACAGGGGAATAAAAGGGAAAGAATCAGGAAGAGAGGGGTATGAAAAGTTTTGTAAGGAATTTCAGGGGGAACTCTCTCGGGTATTGAGAGAGAGGTATTGAGAGAGTTTTATCAATTCTATACTTTGTATGTTCTGTACTGGGTGATTTATCCTAATCCATTCAATAAAAGAGGTAATTCAGCAATTGATTCCATCAAAAGATGAAAGCTCGGTGGATTTCTGTATATATAGTAAACTATTATTTTTAATATTCTGAATGTTGAATGTGATCTCATGGTGTTCATTTCTTGGAAATTCAGGAAATCCCGCCTTAAGGCAGGGTAAACCAGGATCTGGTGTTGGGTTGGGATATGGACTTCGATTTAAATCACAGCTTGGTCACTTTCAAGTTGATTATGCTATTAATGCATTTCAGCAGAGAACTCTATATTTTGGCCTCAGCAACCTTGCTTCATGAGATCCCACCCAGGAGGTTTCAGAGTTCTAATGCATTCCTCACCTCCAGGCCTCTTTCCCATTTCTCTGTAGTTTATCATCCCATATTAATTGCTGATGAAGTCCTAGGAAGGATGGAATCCTGAAGCTACAGAAGCTGCACTTTTTTGTCATGGATTGCAATATCTTATTTTTAACTCCACAGTATATTTTGAATTTGGAGAAAAAAATACATTCTTTTCCCTACAATTCACAATAGTTAAAAATTTTCTTCATGGAATTTTTGTTTTTGTTAATGAGTGTGCACATACAGATTGATTATTTTATTATAAATTGTTTTCCACCCTAAGGAGATAGGAATCATAGGATTGTATTCTTACACATGAATGGAACCAGACATTAAACCCTGAATTTTAACTTCCCAAGGTTTATCCTACCTGCTTATCCCTTTGTTTTTAATGCTGGTTTATATCTAGCAAGTTTAAGGTATAACTACATGTTTTGTCAACAGATAAGGATCTTCTACAGTTTTAGAAAAATTGTGGAAGACCTCAAGCCTTGAAAATAGTTTTATTTTATGATAAAATATTGAAGGAAATGTGGTTTAATGAAAAGTAACGGTGAGATCATGAATTGCATGTGGTGCAGTTCTTTTTCTAACTCTAGAGGATCCAGTTCCTTTGTCAACAATTTTCCCTTTCACCCATCATTCCAGAAGTCAAGCGTTTTACTTTCAAGTCCATTTTGCCCTCCCAGGATTCAACTCAAATTTTGAATGATGACATTAGCTTTGTCCTCTCAAGTCACATATTCTATACATAATCTCTGATATGGTGGTAAACTCTGCAACTAAGCTATGGAAAGAAACTACGGTCAAGAAACACTACAATACATAAGGTGCGGTAAAAGCACTTGCAGCCAACATAAGTTTACACATTCTTCATGCATGGTTATAAACCAAAAATTGATAAGGCAAAAAATGTCAAAAGTGACAAGGAACTGAGAAGGCGAAGAGCAGTAGTCATAGAAGTTACAAGACCATCCCAAACAAACAAAATCCAGAGGAAGATTGAATTTTATTTTATTTTTTTGTTAAAAGAATTTGTTATACTGGCTGGTGAGAGAGTCCCTTAGATTTGAGTACAAGCCATAAAGGGAATACTGACGCAGGTTTTCCACTTCATACCATGAATTAAGCACTGAGAGATGCTTGTCTGTACCAGAAAAGGCTAGTTGTATCCCAAGACTACAATCTACTGAACCTCCACGGCCTTTGCAATATGATGTTTTGATCGCACAATCTTGTTTGTTGAGGCAAACAAAATTGGATTTTCCTGTGCATGAAGCACATCCATCTCTCTTCCAGTACAAGTTCTGCAGCCTACCCTTCTGAAACTCTAGCACCTAATCAAATGAAAAATCCAAGCTATTCATTAACAAACCAAAAACTCACCTTATCCTATCAGGTCCATGGTTTACAGTTTCTTACCAGTGTAAAACTTGTCACAATATATGTGTTGTTTGCAACAAAGGCAGGTGGAGAACGTGCAGCATATTTCCTTCCCGCAAATGCCACCATAAACCCACCATAAGTATCCTATTTATCATGATGAAGAAGAAAATTATAATTTAGTTATTATCATGACACTACTCATATGCAACTTCTATTTTTGGGTAAATACCTCAGATGCAATTTTTGTTTTTAGCTTCTTGTGGTTCTTATTTTTTGCTTTCAGGGGAACTATAGTTGCTCTATCCACAAGTAGTTTGCAGACAAGTTTGTCTTTCTTTTTTGAAGCAGAATATTGTATAGTAAAACATAGTGAAGCAATTGGTTTATACCTCAGTCCTAGTGACCATGTCCTGAGATTCTCAGTCCAATTAGATTGAAGCAGTAGTTTTAAAGCACCATGGCTTCTTAGAAGTTGCAGGGGATAAGACTATAGCAATATGCCATAATTTTTGGAAACTAGAAAAGACATTGACGGTTTGGTTTATGGTTATAAACAAATAAATTGAGCATAGCCTCCTCCAATATTCAGAGTCAACCTGGGAATCTATAAAACAAACTTGTAAATTTGAATGTTTAAGTAAAAACACAACCCACTTTATTAACTCAAGCATGCATTATTGGTCTTTCAAATTCCATATATACTTCATATGCGCTTTTCCCAACAGTAGCAGTACTCCTTATATACTTCAGATTATGCTACCTAATTATTTGGACTTGTAGCCATTGGTTTATGTCTTTATGATGCACGTGAACAAACCTAAACGTCGATCACATTCAACAAAGATTTCATTGAGCGAAGTTGCTTTTCTAATAGTTGATAGTGATTATTAACTTCACTATCTTACCTTTGACGTTATGTTCAATGTTGTGTATTAGACGTACTTTTTGACCATGTGTTAAATAAACTCATCAAGTTAAACGGGAACAGAAATACAATTAAGTTTGCCTGAATTCTGCATACAACAAAAGCATAACAGGATACTTGCAACTTGCAAGTTACAGCCTTTGCTTTTACTGCCACACACAAACAAGATTATATCAACTTAAGTATCAAACTAAATAGAGGCAAAAGATGATAGAAGCAACATAAATTGAGAGTATTTTAGTCGGTGCAAAGTGTGCAGTCAAGTTTAATGGTAATACCAATGAGGAGTGGTTTAACTTCAAGTTGAAGCTGAAACAAGGATAGAAACAGCAACAGGTCAACACAATAAAACAAGACATTATGGTTGTAATTGAAGATTATTATGGGCCTATTTGATTTAATTAACAATACATAGAACATAATATAATTGATTTTACTTGTACCTTTGTGTGCGTCATGAACCTTAAGATGGTTGCACATGTAGAAACTTTGCTTTAGTTGGAGAGAAAAAATAGTGGGCATATTGGAAAAACAAATAAAGCAAATAATGGCAGTTTAGAACCATAAACTCTGCATTGAACCAGATAAAAAGAATATGTGGTCATGTTTGGATGGATGGATGGAATGGAATGACGTCATGTATGGTCATTGTACTTAACTTCTTTAAGGTGCCAGGACGGGGTGTGTACTGTGTAGTAGGCACTACTGCAGTGCAGGCTGAAGCTCTATTCCTTGGCTCTGACCTTACCTTACCTTACGTTACCTTTCACATCAAATTTTATTCTCCATCAATCCCATCCCCACTTCCCTTTAGCCAACTTAAACACACCTTTCCTTGATTTTGTCTTATCCAGCCAACTACTTTACTTCTTTGTGTCCCATTCTTATGTAATGCATACATGCATTTAATACACACCCTCTCCTTCATTACCTCAACAGCCAGATTTAATTTAATTTTATTGTATAATATTTTAAATTTAATTTAATAACATGTATAGTTATGTTGTCATGTGTTATATTTTTAGTAAATTGATATAGTATTCTCATAATACATTAAAAATTTCTCCTTTAGATGCTATAAATACCCTCTCATATCTCATTTAAAACACTTATTAACAGAATTTAAGACATTCAACAACCTCTAGAACTACCCCTTAAGCTCTCATACTGCTTATTTTCTTGCCAAAGTGAGCACATAAAGTTGGCTTGTAGAGGTGGCTCCCTCCAAGTACTATCCAGATTTGTGTCGAGTTCACTCTCGCGGGGCTCTTTCAGCTTATAAATTTACCTTCTATCTTGTCTGATCTGAGGTACTTTATTCATTTTGCTTTCAGGTCCAGCTGTCAGTTTGGGCTCATTGGCTAGTTCCACAGGTACAATGAGAAAGAAAGTAATAGCTATAAAATGTGACAAAATTTCTTTCTAACAACAGTTTCAACTCAAATCCATGTTATCTAGCAAACACCAATGCGAATAGATCTACAAAATGACACCATTACAATATCTATTGAGCCCTCTTTCTTTCATAATCACTGGAAAGCATGAATTAGCAGTTGCAAAACAATAGCTAGAGGGACTGCAATAACTTGAGAGAAATCACCTCATTATTATCAAATATAGAAGTATCACAGTTCCCAACCAATGAAAAGAAGCCATAATCGCCTTCTACAATGCCATTAGGATATCCACATATAAATATAATCAATGTGTCACCTCAAAGTTCCAAACTTTTGAAGACAGTGATGTCAAATGTCTATGTAATAGTGAGATTTCAACTCACATTTATAGCAAACAAGAAAATATATGGATAATATTATTTTTTATTAGCAAAGACCAAAGAAAGAACTATAGCAGATGCTGAAAATGAGAGATAACATAGTACTTACTGGGAAGAAACTAGAGGTGTTGATGGTGAGGAGAGAGATCTCATCAACTTTGGGACGGAACAGTGCAAGTTGAGAGTTGGAGGAAGGAAGAGAGAGGCGGCGGTCACAAGGAGAGAGCTGGAGGGATTGGTTGTAGAAGAATGAATCCTTGGAACTGAAGGCAATGCCAAAAGAGAAACCATCAGATCTCTGAATCTTGGCATCAGCACAAGGCTGGTACACCCTGTTGGTGTCGGTGGCAGCCTCAAGAGCTACTACCCGCAATGTCAGTAGCATTGGCATCAACAAAAATGTCATTTTTGGTGCCATTGTTGAATAGTAGTTGATGATGAGGTAGTGGGAGATGCAAATCTTTGTTTGTTTCTCTGAACTTTGAATCTACTGGCTAGTAGTGGGTGGGTGGCTGGCTTTTATTCTACAAATATAAAGTTACAAGCTTTGTGGAGTGGGATAGCAGAGGAGCTAAATAGTAAATAAGAGTTCTCATATGATGGTGGCAAGTTTGGTAATTGGTGTTGCCTTTTCTTACTCCATCCATCTTCTTCAGTACTATTTTTAGAGTTTGTAATTTGTACATTTTTTTATTTTCTTTCTTTTTTTTGGGGGGTATATATGTGTTCGGTAAGAATTATAAAAAAGTACATTTTTTAAAGTTTTTTAAAGGAATTTATGTTTTAAAAAAGTTAATTTACATTTAAATATTTAAAAAATACTTATACTAAAAATTGTTAATATTAAAAATTATTTATCTTTCCACATATTTTAGTAGTTTGGAATCATTAATTTTTAAAATAAGTGATTAATTCACTTTTTTAACTATTTTTTCAAGATTATATTTAAAGTTATCAAAATGGACTGAATCTGATGAGCTGATTCGAATAACTCGACAAAATGAACGAGTTGAGTTAGTAAATATTAATTTAAAATTAAAAATAATTTGAATAAGTCAATTTAAATAGACTGATCCGCAACAAGTTAGATCAGTCCATCTCATTTACATTAAAAAAAAGTGAATTAAGTTGACAAAATATTAGCTCAAAATTTACAACATTTAAAGTTCAGGCTGACTTAAAGTAGATCAGCCTATTTTGACAACTCTAATTATATCTAAATACACTTAAAAATATTTATAAAGTAATAAAAATGAGTGTTTATTAAAAAAAAATGTATCCAAAAGGAGGCAAATAAAAAGCAACTTGCACAGCTACTCAATGTCACCCACCCAACTATGAGGCAAATAGTAATACTAACCTTAAAAGGGAATAAATTAAAGGTCGGTCCCAATTCTTTCGGCAAAAAAGTTAAGAGTACGTCACTTATGCATTTTTTTTTTTAATTATGAATGCCTTCACACTTATAACTATAGTGAGTGAGAATTTTGAGGTACTATCAAATTTTTAAAAATCACAAAATTTAAAAATTATGAATAACATTTTTGTCTAATAAAATCACGAATAATTAATTACATAAATAGTTAATTAAGTTAATAAATTATTATTATTAACTAATTTTTAAACATTATTAAATAATTAAATAGATGCTACGGGTTAAGTAGTAAACACGTTTAAGTTAAGTTTGAGGGGCTTTTACAATGTCTGTAATTCAAATATATATAAATGCATTGTTTGGAGGACTGTTCCGCAACTTGATTGTGATTAGTTTCACATCTAAAAAGTGTAGGATTATTTCGATTCTCTTAGTCTTTTTTGTTGTGCTGTAAGTATTGTAAGGGACTACTAAGAAGACTATGAGGGTCTTAAGAGCATGATCCTAAACAAAGGGCTTCATACGAAGACTCTTATTTTCGAGACCTTTCCACCGATGGACACAGTAAAGCTTAATGTGGATGAGTTACTGAAAAGGCCATCTTTGATGGTAGCCTGTGGTGAGTTGTTAAGGGATGACCCGGGTGCCTTGTTACTGTAACATGGGAGTTTGTTCTTCTGTGCAGACTGAGCTACGGGCTCTTTTGCATGGTATTGGTCTTGCTAGGTTGCATGTTGTGACGGACCTATAAATTTTGAATAGTGAGGACAAAATCAAAGGTAATATACACATTTTTTTAAATATTTATTGGACCGTCGTGGGCTTGGCATAATAGATTGACCGACCGACCAAAATTAACCCATATGCTTAGTTGGTCCCCTTTCAGGGTAACATGCCTAGAAAAGTTCGTATTGGACCGACCTCAAGTCTATCGTTGTAGGGACCCGACCAACATATTAGATGTGAATGCATGTTTGCTATGAATTCCCAATGGTCATTTGTTGACTGACACCATTATGACCAACAACTGTGAACGGCTTTGCGCCTTAATGATCGATTGCAACAAATCTTAACACTCAGAGCCCTAAACGGCTCAAATGGCACAAATCTAAGTAATTAGCGTTCAGATTATCTATATAAACCGACCTAGCTGTTTAAGTCAGATATGTTCCATTCTTATTTCCAACACATGTTTTGACCATTTTTTGCATACCTTGTGATCGTTTTGCTAATCTCTGTCTAAGTTTTCCTGACCTTGCTGTTATCTTTCCTGATAATCTTAGCAAGTCTTCTTCTTGTTGATCTAGGCCACGATCAATACTCGAAACATTTATATATAGACATAAAAATAATTAAAGATTAATTAATATTTGTTTCCTATATATTTTCATATTTTGAGAATAAAAATATTTTTTTATTATCAATATCATTAAATATATATATATAATTAAACAAAATATCAAATCAACTATTTGTTATAAGTGATAGTAAAAGTAAATATATATCTTTAACTCTAAAAATTATAAAACATAAATGATAGAAACTATATAATAATTTTTTTAACTCAATGAAGGCATGTGTCCTCACCACTATATACATAGGTCCATCCCTGGTTGCATGGTTGTGGTCGGGTTCTTGCAGAAATGGACTCTTGTGTTGCTGTCCAATAGCGCGCTGGTTAAAGAGGGCCCTGGTTAAAGAGATTCAAGATTCTTTGAAGGGGAATTGGGTGGTGGCTTTGTGTCACACATACAGAGAAGACAATCGTGCAGCTGACGTCTTAGCAAATCTTGGTCATGGCACGTCCTTCTCGCCTATTGCCTATCATCAGGTGCCCCTAGTGTTATCTACTGTTCTTTTGCAAGACTCTTTCAATCTTGCATTGCCTTGGTTGATTGTTTAGTTTCCTATGGGCTTTATCCTAGTTGTATATTAAAAAAAAATTATACCAGTGCATTGCCACCACTAAGGGCCTAAAGAAACTCAATTTACACATCGATGACTTTTATCTAGTTTAATACTATCATATAAAGTAAGGTGATGTAATATCCCATTTCTTATAAAATATTTTGTGTAAAGTAATTTTTAATTTTTTTTAATTTAAATATTTTATTTGATTTTATTTTTGTAATAGTTATTACTAAACAAAAAAGAGATTAGATAAAAATTTATATGAATTGAAATCTTAGAGATTAACTTTTTAGATAAATAAGTAAAACTGAATTAAAAATATGACATTAAATTAATAATAATAATATAAAAATTATGAAATTAGAAATAGGAATTTATTAAAAGAAAATTTAGCATCTAACCTTTGTAATAGGGATTAGAAATATTTCTTTGAGTTTAGAAAAGATTAAGAATATATTATTATTATTATTATTATTATTATTATTATTATTATTATTAAATTAAAAAGGTGAGATATTTGTTAAAAGTCATGATTATAAAAGTAAACATCTCTAAGTGTAATTATTATCTAAATAAATATCTAACTAATCATTACTTACCTTAAAAAAAACTGCAACGTGTTACCAATATTAACCACAAATATGCACTTAAGATCATTATTTAAAAAATCAGACCAACCAGAGAATCGATGAACAAATCATAAATTCAGTCCATTTGAACATAAAATTGACTTGTGAAAGAATCAGTCAAAATTGGTCAAAAACTCATAAAATCGGTCAAAAATTAATAAATCTGATATTAAACTAGTTTGAATCAATTTTATTTAAAAAAATTAAACTTTTTTTAAACAAATTTTTAATTCATTAAAAAATAATTTTTAAGTAAAATAAAAGTTCAATATCAAGTTTCAAAGACTTATATATAAAGTTTAAGAAAAATATAAGAAGGTGTGTCTCTTTCTTAACTTTTATATACATTATATATTTGGAAGTTTAATTCATTATTTTATATAAGATGTAAGTGTAACATCCTCTTAATTTTTATATATATTATATATTTAAATGTTTCACTTATATATAATATGGGATTTTAAAATATTAAATAACATAATATGAGATATTATTATATTAATTTATTACTTAATATATTATATTATATATATATATATATAATTGTCACCATTTTAATTATAGTTTAATTAATGAATTATAAATTAGTATTTTTACCAGTTTAATGACCGCTCTAGCAAAATATTGGATGGCTATAAAAAGGGGTAAATATTAACTACGGCAAACAAGGTGAAAAAGAAAAGAGTGAAATGTTGTAAGTGTGCAAAATCGAGGAAAGAGAAAAAGAGAGAAAAAGGAAAGTGGAAGAAAGAAGGGAAGAAAAAGAAGGAAAAAAAAAAGAAGGAAGAAAAGGAAAAGTGTGTAAGAATAAAGAAGGAAATGAAATTTATTTTCTTTCAAAATTAAAACCATTACACTAAGTATGTTTATAGTTAGTTGATAATGAGTATGATTATGTGCTCTAATAGTACTTTTATTTACAAGGTTTATTAATTTCTTATTTTAGTGTTTTGTACATAATATTATAATTTCCTTTTAATGCTAATTTAGTTGTTTCTATATAATGTTGAAAGGGTTATGCTTAGATTATAGAAACTTAATTTGATTTGTATTTCTATTATGTCTTTGAAATCCTTTTGATGTATGACGAATTTTAAAGTTATTATAATTTAAATATTTACTCTTTCATAGAACTAATATTATAATCTATAAAAAAATAAAAATATTATTCAAACTTAAGTTAAATAAATATTCTTGATTTATATGGACTTTCTTACCTTAAATTATCTTATCTTAACTTGGAGACAATTTTATGATTTTCATGTTGACATTTGCAAGGAAATAACTTTTTTGCAATGAACTCGTTATTGACTTTTATGTTAACCTTTTGAAGGAAAATACTCTTATGCAATGAAACTACTATTGAGATCTGAACAAAATTATGGACTATGATGAGAACTTTTAAAAGAATTAATAAAATATTTTTAAATTAAAGTTTGTCCCTTAAAGAATTGACATTTGAATTTGATGACTTTAAGTTTTGCGAATTTTATGTCATTAATTATTTAAAGTTTATTGTAGGCTTGCATATAATGAAATTATTTTGTAACATATTGTGTTTTATATTACTTGTATTTATGTGTAATAGCAAGCAAGTAATTTACATAGAAGACACTTAAAATATTACATCTAAGTGTCAAGAAGATAGATGAATAGATGTAAAATCCTTTTATATTACATGCTTTGGTTAGTATGAGAATGCTTTACTTTATTGTCACAATGTTAAAAGTAACACAAGAGATAGAGAATTCTCTAATACAGAGAAGATCTTTGACCAAGATATAAGACAAGCAGACATAAAAAAGAAAGGAAGTTAAAACAAAGATGATATAATATGTTAAGAGCTTGCCTAATGATATTTGCATATGAAGCTGCATTGAATGATCATTTTAGTATTTATTTATTTATGTTATTATAATTTGGTTATGCTGCTTGAATTAGTCTTATTTTATCACAATTAGTTGTCATATGATTTTCTGTAACTTTACACAGCTGAAATTCACTATGTATTTTTATCAAAGATTTTTCTAACTATTTATTTTTTATTGAAAATTTTAAATTTTAACTCTATTCATGGTGATTTCAGAGTAACACATGATGCATCAGGATTTTTATTCAGATTAACTATACATGGATTCTGATTTTTTAGGAAGGGAGGATGTATTAGAGTTAATTGAGATACATGTATTTCTATTCTTAAGTTAACACTATGACTAATTTGTCTAACTAACTGAAGGCATCATCTTTTTGTAAGACTATAGGCTATACGTTATGTAATATGACTTTGTGATATAATTTAGTAATGCTTATTCTACAATCAATACAAATGTATATATATATATATATATATATATATATATGATTGATAATATGATGTTGCAAAAATCTACTAGTTCTTGATACAAAGATATAATAATTATTCTTTTGTTCGTACTAAGTGTTTACATAATATTAGTTTTAAAAATAAAAAATTTAACATTAATCTAATTCAAGTATTAATTTGAAATAATTCACAAGACAAGAAATTAAATTTTATTATAAACTTATGAAGGAAATTACATGTGAGACCTTGTCACATGTTAACACTATTTTTTTTTCTCTCGAAAAAGGTTTCTTAGATAAGCTTCTTCTTACTTGCTTTTTTAAAGTCATTATCTTACCTTTCTACTGTTTGCATTAACTAATTAAAATCAATTCATTAAATTAAATCTAATATAACACTATTATAAAAAAACAAGATTTATGTTTGTGAGGCCGATGCCACATGTCAACACCATATTCATTTTTTTCCTTTTAAAAAGGTTTCTTAGATAAGCTTCTTGCTGCCTGCCTTTTTTAAGGTCCTTATTTCAGCCTTATACTGTTTGCATTGACTAATTAAAATCAATCAAATAAAATTAAAAATAATTAAAAAGACTCATATAAAAAATGGCATCACAATTAACAATAAAGTCAATCAATTAAAATCAAATGATATTACAACATAATCTACGTTAAAATAAATATATAATTATTTGTACAAATAAGTGCAGAAACTACTTGTTCCCAAAATACATTAAGTCAGCCACAATTGCCTGATTGAGTTTTATATTTTTTTCGATTCATTCAGGCAAATAAATGAAGCACATACAAGCACAATATACCCTTATGCACTGATTAATTAAATTTAAATTAAATTAAAAATGTCCAATAAAATGAAATAAAGTTGTTAGACAATCAATGAAAAAGTCAATTAAATAAAATCAAATGAAATTTCCACACAAAATGAAACGTTCACCAGCTTATTTGAATAATTAAAATCATCAACTATGTCATATTTTAAAACTCAATTGATAAGAGTTAAAGACATGAAAAGTAACGGAGTTCAATTTTAGTAAATATTTTTCAACTTAATTTTTTTCTCCTATTTCTCGCTCTTCTTCTCGCCTTATTAGAGAACCATTTAAGAATCTCATTAAAACGCGGAAGCCCCTCCACTAAGCCCACATAGTGAAAGTCTTAGGTCTTAAAAATAAAAAAATCATCAATTATAATTAAAAAAAGGAGAACAGGCCAAAAAGTAAAATTGCCATAAAATCAATGTTAAACGTGTACTTGTTATCAAACTGACTAGAACAGGCCAAAAAGTTTTCCTGTGAATATAATTTGTATAAATTCAAATTATTTGTGCATTAGAAACTATCTTTTCCTACTGATTTTCTTTTTTCATGTGAACACCATTCCCCACTTCCCACAGTGATCTAATGTACTTTTATGATTCTATAATTTGCTTTTCCTTTCATATATTAACTTTTTTTTCTTATTGATTGTTTTACTTATGACTATATGCATTTATTATTTTAGTAATTCAATGGCTACCCGTTTCAATACCATTGCTGAAATTAATGTGAACAATGATAAAAAGATATAGAACTTTAGGTAAGGATTTTTCGGCTTTGGAAGGTCTCAAATTTTAAGCAATTATGCTTCTTTTGATTTTCTTGAGATGATTCTTATGGATGAAATGGTATGTTTACATTATTTCTCTTTCATTTTGCTGTTTCTATTTGGCATTGTGAAAAAGTTCTTATGTATTTCATTATAATTTTTCAAAACAACTATTTACCAAGCACACCTTTACAATATTTTTTTTTTGGTCTTTGATCATGTTATCTTTGCTTGTATTATTACGAGATTAATCTTTTGAATACTGTAACAATTAAAAGATTCTTCCAACAAATTTTTACAATATCTTTGACATCAATAGGATACGCAAATTCTCTTAAAGTCATGTTTCTTGCATAATGAGTAAAATACCTGCTAATTTTGTGAGCCTTAAACATATTAAACAGTGTTATATTAATGAAGTAGCATGAGTTCTGTGACAATTGGCACTACTAGAAATTTTAAATTTAGAGATAGAAATAATTCCATCTCTATTAGAGACAAAAATAATTTTATCTTTATTAGAGACGGAAAAAGAGATGGATTTGATGATTTAGAGAAAAAAAATAAAATTTAAAAATTAGAGATGAAATTTATCCATTTCAAAATTTTTTGTCTCTAATTTTGTCTCTAATTGGTCAATGAAAAGTTAAATATGCTTAGAGACGAAATTTAGAGATAGAATTTATTCGTCTCAAATTTTTTCGTCTCTAATGTCATCTTTAATTGGTCAATGTAATGTTTTAAAAAGTTAAATATATATAGAGATGAAATTTAAAGACAAAATTTATTCATCTATAAATTTTTTATCTCTAATTCTATATCTATTTAATTAAATAAATATTTTAAAAATATTAAAATATATTAGAGACGTATATATTCTGTCTCAAAATTGTATATATTATTTAATTAATCATTTTTTTAAAGATAAAGATGGATTGTTATTTCCGTCTCTAATGTTTCTCAATACCTCTAAACGATTTACAAATAAACGTTCCCCCAAAGTCCCCCCTCTCTCTCTCTCATTTTTGTCTTTCTCCCTCTCACTCAGAGTCCCACCATTGCGTCACCAGTGCTAGATCTGCAACTCGCGGACTTCACCATTGCGCCCCCACCTCTGACCGGAGCTCCACCACCGTGCGCGACCTGGAGCCCGCGGCTAACCCGCACGGATCTCTGTCAGCCCAAAAACTCGTGCTGTGCCTCCACCAGGAATGACACTAGAACCCGCGCCGCTGTCGCGCCTCACCCAGATCTGGCCTTGCTGAATCTCACCAGCCGCGCACCAGCTGCCATCCCGCTGTGCCACTGTCTGCGCGACCTGCATCTAGAACCACCACGACCCATCACCCGCATCCGTTGTCTGCTTTCATATTTAGTCTCCTATAAGTTTCATACTAGCGAAATTACTCGTGTAATGCACGGGAAAACTGTCATGCTATTAAATCAGTATGATTAAGACAATACTAAACAGTAATTCATCTAAACTATCCAACCATACCACTTAAACTTCTGTCATTGATTATCATGTTATATATTTAGCAACAATCAAAAGAACCCTGTGAAAAGGATGAAAAACATGAGGAATATGAGTCTAGAATTACGACTGATAATGGTTGTAATCAAAGAGTAAACAATTACTTTAATTGAGTAGGTTGCATTATAAAACTGATGATATATTGAAGGACGATAACATATATTGTACAAAGATTTTCATAATATAAAGTGACTTAATCTTCATAAAAACTATAATACAAATTGTTTACGGTAACATATATAATATAAATGAAAAATATCAGACATGGGTTTATCTTTTCCCAATTGTAGCTTATTAGCATTAGTGTGTGTGTGTGTGCAAATAATCCAATAATGGATTAATTGTGATAGAGATGGGTAATAAGTGTGTACTGTTGTTGAGTGAAAAATCAATTATGTTTATGAGATTTAACAATAAATCGAGGTTTGGTGTAGAAATGGTAGTTGAACTTTCCCTTCATACAACAAATTGAAAAATCTGGATTGGGTGATCTATGAGATTTCTTAGATCGTTCTTCGTACCATACCATAGCACCACATTTTGGACATAAAACATTATAATCTCCAAAATTCAAGCATTCTTGAAAAAAAAAAGTATATAGATAGTGTCAAATAAAGTTTAGTTCAAAATTCAACCAAACTAAATATTCAAATTAGGTCAGTCCAAAAAAAACTTACCTTATGCCTCACATTCATCATATAAAATAAATGCATTTGATACTTCAATTTGTGGAACCAAGTTAGACCAATCATCATCGTCAGCAGCAAAAGAAGTTTCAGACCAACCATCAACTACAAGAAAACAACACCATTTTATCTTAATTAAATCACAATGAATGAATTTATCGGTACTAAGTTAATATAGTAATAAAAATATCAAATACAAATGAAATCTGAAGCTTTATTTTTTTTGTCCTAACACCGTACGCAAGATTCAATACCTGGATTAAGTACATCATGTAAAAGAGAATCGCAATGTAATCCTATTGCTTGTATGTCTAATAAAAGATCAAATTGAAGACGTGATTCATAATTTGGAACATCAAGAGCATACAGTTAATAAGATATGAAGCATTTTATGAAAATTGGAATCATTTTTAAATCTTATATAATACCTATGGCAGATGTAGTTCCAATAAATGGGTCCATAGGAAAACGACGGTCGTATAAGTTAGACAAAGAACACTCTGTGCAGAATAAAACCAAAAATAAAGTAACATCAATGAGTTATAAAGATACATATATAAATTGTATTTCAGAGATTTGAATAAATATCAAATAACTAACCATTAGATATAGAAAATAGAGGAGCCCTCAAATTAGATGATGGAGTAACAACAACACCATTCTTATTTGACTTGGAGTTCAACTTGATGACATCAGCTGGACAAACGAACATAATAGGATCAGTATAACTCAAAAAGAATGTTGTATGGCTAAAGAATGCTATAAATTCTAAAAGACATACGTTCAATTTCTTTGTTTCCTCTTTTTCTCTTATCTTTCAAAAGTTGTCTTCTATTATCTCTAGCAACCTTCCCAACAACATTTGTTGTATGAAACATCTCTATACAAACACCAACTTGTCTGTAATTGGAAGCATATAACTGGAAAGAGTAATGACAGAGAATGATGAAAGATGTCAGCCATAATGTGACTTGTGATGAAAATGGCTAAGTTACAATTTGACAGAATCAATGCTGACAGGAGAACATTATTTGATAAGAATGACTAAAAGTCAAGTTCTGTCGAATGAAGATCAGTTCTGTCGAATAAAGATCAGTTTTGTCGAATGATGATCAGTTTGTCGAATGAAACCAAATCTGTCGAATGAAGATCATTTTCGTCGAATGAAGACCAATTCTGTTGAATGAAGATCAGTTATGTCGAATGAAGTATAATTCCGTCAAAAATAGTTGAAGATCAGCAGAAATTCTAATTCGACGGATAGATGTTGGTAATAGAAAAATCTTCTAGGTGTTAAACCGACGAAAGTACTAAATGGTCAGAAGTTAGTTTTGTCAAAAGTTGGATATGATATACGTGTCTAATTTTGAGGAGTCAGTTATTTTAATAGTTTACCTATAAATATTAGGATTCACGATGTACAAAGGGTTGGATACTTGATTGAAATCCTAAACATCTCACTCAAGCAAATACACGGATATAGATCAAGTATGCTTTCCACTCTTTACATTCAAGCAAGTTAAATTTCAATACAATTTACATTCAACCTTTTTTTTACATTTCTGCACTTGTCCTTTATATTTCCTTTACTTTTCTTGCACTTTAAATTCACGTCATTTTACATTAACGTTCTTCACTTTCACTGCACATTTAAACTTTCTACACTTAAATTTCCTTGCACTTTACATTCTATTGCCATTTACATTTTTTCTTTTAAACTTCTGCTCTTTAATTTGCTTGCATCAGTTTTTAATTTATCAAAGCTTTCTTTTTTAACTTCTATTTATATCCTTAAAACTTGCATTAAAGCTTATTTTTTAAGTTAATTTTCAAAACCTACAAGATTACCACATAACTCGAAACTCACATTCGTCTGATTTTCATTATTTGTTTTTCGGACTTGGTCTTAACCAAAAAATACCGTAAACAAATTGGCACGCCCAGTGGGACGAGTTTAGAGTAACTCGTAGTGCCATAGGAAATGGTTTCATGCGTTTAAGAAGTGAAAGATTTATCTACTCTTCTCAAAATACGCAAATCATGAGTAATGTAAGTAGTCAGGCATCGGATATACCTTCGACAACCATTACCTATGCCACCCTCGACTTTTGGTAGCCAAGGAGTAGGGGTTGCAGGTACAAGCAATCCAACTTTCTTTAGACAAGAAAGATTGAATTTGGGACCAGTTTTCCCAAATATGTCGAGAGATAATCCCCAAAGTGTAACAGGGCCAACTATAAATTCTTTGGCCAACTTTTGACAATAAATGGATGAAAGTAACCATGATATAGTGCATATGTTTACTCAGCAAATAGGTGCTGTGATTACGCCAATCATGAAAAGTACGAATAATGCTTACAGCGCATTGGCTCAGCAAATGGCAAGGCTAAACCAAGCCATGGGAGTGGGTGATTTGGCTAATGACAATGCTCAAGTAGCCCAGCCTGGGGTCAATAGAGAAGTGGTTGCACCTCAGCCAAATATAGGGCAAAATCAACAAAACTTAGATCAACCTGGGCAAAATGATCAGACACGTTTGGAATATGGAAATGTTCATATGCTCAGTCGAGGAAATGAAGATGAAATAGCTAGAAATGATGTAGCCATGAGATTGGTTCGACAAAATCTTCGGGGGCATCAAGTGGTTGAACAAAATGTAAACCACGTATCAGGCGTTTCCTGAGTGGGTTCAACAGGCAGAAATGCCTAGATGAATTAAGATTCCTAAACTCTCTAATTTTGCGGGAGAAAGTAGGGAATTGACCGTCGAACATATTGCACGGTTTATGATAGAGATGGGGGAGTTGGCCACTGTTGAAGGCCTTAAAATGAGATTATTCCCAAGTTCCCTTACAAAAGAATATTTTTTCCTGGTTCTCGACATTGAGACCAAATTCAGTCCACTCCTGGGTTCAATTGGAAAGAAGCTTTCATGATCAATTCTTTAGAGGAGATTTGAAAGTGGGACTAATAGATCTCTTTAATATCAAAAGGATGTACAATGAAACTGTGGATAACTATGTTGCTAGATTCAGACAAATGAGAAGTAGGTGTTTCACACCTATCCCTGAAGCAGAAATAGTTAAGATAGCCGCTGGGGGATTGGATTATTATGTCAGGAAAAAGTTTGTCGATCAGCACCTTGTTGATTTAGCTCAGTTAGGAGAGAAAGTCAAGAAAATTGAGCAATTAAAGACTGAAAAGTTGTGAAGGCAAAGGAATTTCTTGAAAGAGAGAAAATCAACTCTGTCGGATTAGAAGAATCTGATGAATAAGTTACAAGTCTTAACGAATTTGAAGTAAACCTTGCTGAGTTGAAAAATGGTCCTCCTTATGTTTGTCAGGCTCTATAGCCTAGAAGAAATAAGGAGAAAATGAATTATGTTAATAGAAAAATATATTTGTTTGATGTTACAAAAGCCGACCAAATTTTTGATGTTTGTCGGATAGTCGTAGGTTTTTCAAGCCTGATGGAATTAAAGACTATTTAAATTTATTCAAGTATTTTCTGAAAATGCTGATGCACTTGTCGAGATTAAATCTGGTTTAAGGATTAAATCTACAAATGACAAATATTAAAAGCCATATAAATCGACAATGTGTGAAGTAAAGATTGGCAGGGAATAAATAAGAAAAATTTCTTTGTTCCTTCAAGATACTTGACAATTACAAGTTATATTGTCGAGATAATCTTAAGTCAACAGAAAACACAAATGTTTGTCGGGTAGGCTAAACCGACAGATACTATATATATTTCAATGTTGCATCTTCCTTAGAGTTTCACAAGAAGTTTATAGTGATTCTCTGTCAGCTAGAATGGACTGGTAGTAGAGCTGGCAAAATGGGCCAACCTGCCCCGACCCGCTTCAACCCGCTAAAATGCGGGGCGGGGTGGGTTGGCCCATTTTTAAAAATGGGTTGGAAGAGCTAACCCACCCCGCTTTAAGGCGGGTTGGCGGGTTGACCCCCATAAAAGATAAAATGAGAAAAAATAGATGAGTTGGCAGATCAACCGGCTTAACCCGCCTAAAAAATAAAAAAAATATATATAAAAAATCAATAAATACTATAAAAAAATAAATAATAATGGTAAAAAATTACAAACTACATATCTAAAATATAATTTTTAAAATAGTCTAATTAAATATTCAAACATAAATTATATAACATCAAAGAGTTTTTCATTTATAGTATTACTTATCATTTATAAAAAAAAAAAAGAGTCAACCTGCAGGGCCAACCCGCCCCCGCCCCGCTTAACCCGCGGGTTATGCGGGTTGGAAAAAAAATATGGGTTCAATCCTTGAACCCAACCCGTAAAAAAATGACGGGTTGGCGGGTTAACCCGACGGGTTGAACCCGTTTTGCCAACTCTAACTGGTAGTCAGGCTCAAGAGATTGTATTTTGGTACTAAGGGCCTTGACTTTACTTCTTAGTTCACAGAAATCACTTTGAATCTTTTGTTGAAAATTGAGTTATCTGTTATAAAATTTTATCTATCTCCAGAAGCTGTCGAAAACCAAAACTTTGGGGGGCATCTGTTAGGTGATAAATCTTAATTTTGGATTCGACAGAGAAAATGTCTCATGTGTATAAATGTGAGGTTACCTTTCGACAAAACATGACATGACAGAGAATGATGAAAGATGTCAGCCATAATGGGACTTGTGATGAAAATGGCCAAGTTACAATTTGACAGAATCAATACTGGCAGGAGAACATTATTTGACAAGAATGGCTAAAAGCCAAGTTCTGTCGAATGAAGATCAGATTTGTCGAATGAAGATCACTTCTGTCGAATGAAGATCAGTGCTGTCGAATAAAGAACAGTGTTATTAACTACATTGCTAATCTTATTCTTATTCTTATTTTACTTTCTACATTATGCACACGTCCCCATATAATGGGGCAAAGGCAGGATAAATAGTACTTGTCACATACAAATCACAATTACCCATTTATAATCCCAGTAAGAAAGACAATATTGATGTATAATCCAATATAACAAATTTAATCCCAGTATATTTATCACACTTGAATATATGTAAGACATTGGAACTCATAATGCAGTGCCATAAAACAAATTTACATCTATTATTAAGGCTCTTTAATTTTTCAAATCATTCCAAATCAACAATATTGATGTATAATCCAATATAACAAATTTAATAGCTTATGAATTATGATTGAGCATTATCCACCCATATATACAATAAAACTAATAACAAATACACAATAAAAGTAATAAAAATAAAGTCATAATCAATATATTATAAGCTAAATCAATCAACTTAAAAATGAGGGATTACACCCTATATTGTAATTCATCATAGTTTAAATACAGAACATATTCTGGGATCATAAGATACATTGAACACCTAGGTGTCTAATGAAGCCAAAATAGGATTCGGTGGAACATATCAACTTTAAATACCTACATCCCAAAAGAACAAAAGACTACAAATCCCTACTGCCTAAGAAGTCAACATTTCCCTAATACATAGTGAAGTTCCATAACATTTGATAGTAAAACTCCCAAAAAGATTGCAAAAGCAGCATCCTAAATACACACCAAAAAGACAAACTTGACCGACGGCCACAACTTAGATTTGTTCAATCTTGACACGCTTCAACCGAGGCAGTCTGGTGTCACTACTTGCAGAATCAGTGTCTGCCACAATAGCCCTTTTGGCTGATGTTACCTCAACATTTGATGACTCACCAACAGACCCTCCACATATTCCAACTTCATCGAAATTTGGCATCAAGCTCTGCATGGAAATATATAGAAATGAACGTAACGACAAAGTAAAAGCATAAATTCAGTCAGTAACAACTGACAATTAAAGAATATCATATTGAAAGTGAACATAACTTAAGGAATAAAGATACCTTCCCCAGCACAACTGTACCATCAAATCCATCATGCTTCAAGTTGGAGACCTCAGTAAATGAAGTCGGGAAAACATCCTTCGTTAACAAAGCAAATGTAAAAAATTTAAACAAATGATTATTTACGTAAACAACATGTAAACACATATCAATAAAGAACTAACTACTATATCAATCCTTAATAAGAAAAGAATAAGGACAAGAGTAAAAGATATCAGAACCTTGTCATGAGTGAAGCTACGACCATCGAAGCCAAAAAGATTGAGCACAGTCTCATCGTCACATACCCTCCTAACAGTGTAGGAACTATCGAATGTAGACAATGAGCCACCCTTGATCTCAACTTTGAAGAGTAAAGTCTTCCCTACCCAACTATCCAACTCAGATGGATAGTTGCACACAACTCCAGGCTAAAAAAAAATGACAAAACACAACAACTCAGAAATAGCTAACAATATAAAGAATATTCCAAATGTAGAAGTGGACAATTAGCATGTAACATAAAGATCTCAATCACAGAAAAAGCAATAATATAAAGGCTAAAAGAATACCTTTTTCAGCTCAGCAACCATATCGGGACATGACTTTTTCAACATATAATAACCATCATGGTCAAAAAGAGCAAAGATTGCACTTACAGTGTTATCACAAACCCTCACCTTGATCCTATATCTGAAACTCAAACACAGTATAATATGTCAAGAAAAATATATGTTAATTGACAGCACATTGTACCATCCAAAATTAACTTGGGATTAGTAAATCTAAATAAATACCTAGGGACAACATTCACTATATGACAGAAGCAATGATCACAGTAATACATGCTCGAGTCAGCTATCACAGCTTTATTACACCTACATGCAGGGTAAAACCAGTCCCCATCCTTAATGACCTCTTTGATAGTAGCCAAAACAATGTAGAACCCTTCCTGACAGAAAATAAACAAACAAACTTTTAATAACTTTGAACATTACATCCAAGAATACATCCAGGAAAATAGTAAACTACTATTAATAGCAACAATAACCTCAGTACAGTCAATCAGTTGCTGAACAGTTCTGCCAGGATTCAATTGCAAAAAATCATCGTGAATTGAATACCGAGCACCATCACCCAACACTGGTATATTCTATAAACCCACAATGTTGTCTTCAATAATCCTGCACACACAGCAACCATAGGATTCAAAAAAGAAGAATAATGAAAATAATTAACACTTTAAAAAAGAAATATTCTTACTGTCCCCTGAGGGCAATAGCCTCTGCTATGTTTGGATTGAACAGAATTCTGCTTGCGTAAAGAACATTCTGAATAACTAACTTGCCTGAAGCATTGGCAAAAAAAAAAAAGAAATTAATGGAACATAATCTAAGTAAAATCAAAGTAAATCAACTACAATTAGATTCCATTAAAGATAAATATGTAAAAACCTTTAAAACTCTTCACTTTGGTAAATTGTACAATAACAACAGGACGATTAAGATTTCCATCAGCAATAAAGCCGTTTAGCTCATCCACATAGTCCTCAAAAAGAGCACACTCAAGCTTCACACTGTTCAACATCACATTAAAAAATGATATCAATATAAAAGATAGAATGGTAGAAATTAAATTTAAATAATTTACTCTGTAAAGGAAAAACGTTAGACTTGGTTTGATATAATCATTTATAGAAAACATATGACATCCCAAGGTCAAAATGTTTACCCCTCGACAGATATCTCAATTATTATTATCTTAGTCATCTTGCCATCCTTTTCATATACCTTTTCAGTCCCAACTCCTGTCAGCAAGCCAATAACATCTTCACAGAGGAAAATATTAATGAACAAAATATCAACACAGTTACAAAACAAATAACTTAAAATAAGAATATTAGAATTGGTATAATATATAAGATATTACCAACTAAAAATGGAGATTCAGGATCAGTATGGATAACTTCATCTAAAGGAGTAAATGTAAATCCATGTAAAGGAATCAGCACAGAATCACATGGCTTCACAGTGGTCTTGAATTGAAAAATAAGGCAGAATTCATGCTTTGTAGTTCTGTAAAATCCAATATTTGGTGCGACACTGAAGTATGCAAATTGGTAGACACCACCCTCCACTAATATAGGTTTAAATTTATAGATGAGCGTCTTCTTGACAGTTGCTTGCATCTTACATCCCTGTATCACCACAAAAAAAAACTTTAAAAAATATGATAACAACAAATTGAGCTCACAAAAATGAAATTGTAACTCTTACAAACTCATCCATTAAAACCATCTCCATTGCAGCAGGGACAGAAGGGATGGTATAACTGGGCAGAAGCCACATGCGAACAATACGGGCCTTAACCCTCCAAGCCTCACGGTCAGGGGTAATTTTCTCCAAAGCATCAATTTGGGGAGCCATAGAAACAACAGGAATACAGAGAAAAACACAATATGTAAGAGGTATCAGATAACAGAGGAAGTAGCGCATGAATCAACATAAACCAAAATCTATTTATAGATGAGGAAACCTTCATATATTGAACATTAAAAAATTGAAAATGTCAGCAACAAATTTTAATTTTGAAATAAATTAGCGGGAAACATAAACCTATCATCTATAACATATCATCTGAAACTACTCATACCACAAAGTACAATCACAAAGTTTATTATACCCATCAAATAGTACAAATCGGCATGGACCTCCAACCACCCCAGGTAAAGAACTCATACAACAACCCCATCACTACAGCCTCTGACAAATAACAATAACATTAGGTGAAAATACCATACCTTGTAAATGGCAGATGAAATGGTGAGTGTAGAAATCTTCATTTGGGAGAAAATATTGGAGTGATCTGTTGTTGTGCTGCGAAATATATGGAATTTTGAGCATTTGATTATGACTTCTCTCATTTTGTGGGGGAGGGGCGCTACGGACTGGGAAAATAGGGGAATAGGTAGGACTCCTGTCGCAGGAGATTTAAAAAAAAAAAGAAGAAAAAGTTGCTCACTTGATTTGGACTTCGAAGAACAGTAACCTGAACAAATAAAAAACAAGAGAGTGAGGTATAAACCCCTATAATTTGGCCACGTGGGTGCAACAGGAAATCTACAGTGGACTCAAAATAGCTTCCATGTTATTATAAATAGATTTATTGGTATGAATTCTTGCTAAAATAAGCTAGTGGATATTTCAGGCTAGAGGCTACATATAACATTGGGGGTCATACTATAAGCGTAGACCTGATACAGGATTTCATTCTGGGATGCAGATTGCCTCGTCATAGACAAGTAAATCAGAATTCCTAGAAGTTGTTATAAGATTATATTTTCATTTTACATAGCAAGAAAACTAGTTTATTAGAGACCAAATCTTGTTGTCCATATCCCTTTCTTAACCACCTTTTCATTTTCTCCCAGTGGTTGCAGCTGTGGTTTCCTTCAAAGACAAAACCAAAGGTTAGAGATGCAAGAAAAGGATATGCTATATGTCGTCCAGAACCTTTATTACTGTTTGCTCTTTGCTCTGGAAGCCATTCTAATCCTGCGGTAGACTTCTGGTCTTTCTATATTTATTGCACGTTTGTCTATCTAAAAGGATATGTATAAACCTTGATTTTTGGTCTTATTTCCCTCTTCTCTTGGTAACTCAAGAAAACAGAAAAACCATTTTTATAGGTGTAGATCACCAAGTTGAAACATTGTCTATAGGTCTGAAAATATTGATTTAAACAAAATAAATCCTCTTATTTAGTAACTATCTTAGAATCTCAGCTGGGATTGGTTGTAACTTTCTCAGGTACGTTTGTATTCATCCAAGAGAGTATTGGAGGAGTTAGAATCCACAAAAGAAGAATACATTCAGTCCACCATCACTATAACCAAGGAACAAAAAATAGTTCTCCCGAAGATAGTTGACTCATTCGTAAAAAATTCAGGTCTTGGAGCATCTGATTTGATGGAGATGGTTAAGCCTTATCTACTAGATTCTCAAAGGAAGAGTATTCAGGAGTATCAATCAAAGACGAGCTGGAAAGGAATTGAATTAACCCCTCATAACTTCACTTTCCATTACCTGCTTTCAAAGGAATTAGCTTGGTAATCGCATGCCTTTGTAGGAATTCATGAATTTTTGTGGGTAGCATAAGTGTCTGTCTATCCATATCTATACAAGACTTATGTTTGATGGTAAGCACTGCTGTAATGTGCAAGAAGGAAATGTGTCTACCTCAGAGCATAGCTGGTGAATAATAATTGTCTGCCTTGTACCTATGAAAATGTTAAACTCGGAATATGGCAACATTTCAAGGTGAGGGCAGGGAGCAGAAAATGATGTTATATAAAAAAATAGTACATATTATTTATTATAATTAAATTTCATATTTATTTGTGACCCCTATTGATTGCTATAGGAAGACTAGGATATTCATTGAAACCATGCTTCCAAAGATGGGAATCACGGTATATGATCTGCTTATTGGGTGGTTTTATTGTATTTTGTTGTGTTGGAAAATGGAAATTGCTTCTTATTTTGTCTCGTTTCTTCAGGTAGCTAAGATTTGTTGAACTTATATAAAGAGATAGCCCAAGTGTTTTCTTTCCTTTTGTTCAAACTTCTATTGCTGCTTTCATAGATATTTATAATCTCTAATGGAGTAATGGTTATAAACTCATTATGAATTTTCATTTCGCTGAGCAAGCCACCATAATTGATCCTACTGATGTTGGTGCCTTAGAATCTGCACTGGAACAGAACAATGTCAATGTTGAAGAGAGTAATTAGTTTCCTTTTATGAAGTTTCTCTTTGATTTCTTTTGCATCACTAATTGCATCACTAATTTAATTCATTAGATGAGTAGTAGTGTTGGTGTTTGGTTCTTCCCTTTGAATAAATTTCATATTGAACCATGTACTATTTGTTTATCAATGCAAACATACCTCCATTGGAATAATATTCCATTCACAGTTTCAAAAGAAAAAATGATCCTTTGTGTGAGCTTTGATGACTCTACTTGCAGGTCCTGCTGACACCAACACATCTAGCCATAGTAATGGAGTACGTTGCCGGAGGAGAACTCTATGAGAGGATATGCAATGCTGGTAGATTCAGCGAGGATGAGGTAATATAGAAAGGGAAGATATTATTTGAGTAGTTTATGCAGTTTAGTATGATATTATTTAGATTTATGTATTTGAATAATTGGTGTTAATTGATTGAGTGTTTTGTTTTATGTTGGTGATTTAACCTCTGCCCTTAAGGAGCACGATCAACCAGACCTTTTATTATTTCTTTATCTGCTGCCAGAATTTCTATTTGGCCTTTGCATGAAGGTGCCAATTTAGTGATCTAATTATATGTCTTTAGTTCTTTAATATGATAGAAGTGTCATAAGATGTCACATTGATATCACAAGTAGACAGGCTATGGTTCAACTGGTTTCATTGTTTCCCTAGTTCTATTTTCTATATCAATGTCTATATAAGGGTAGGGTAAGAATTTATTGACACTTATGTAAAAGTAGAATAGTTTTATACCATATAATAACTTCTCATAGATGCATTTCTCACAAAAATCTTCTTTATTATCATGTTGCATCTTGGGTTTTAATATAAGTAGAACATGATAGTACACTATGATAAGTTTCCTATACTTCTGCTGTATATGATTTGGAAGTTTTGAGCTACATATTGATCAGTATCAGTATGTGAAGCAATAATCTGGTTTCCCTTGTTAATTTCATCATTCTTTTATGTTTGAGAAAGTTTGTTGGCTATTGAATGCTTTAGGAAAGTTTGTTGGCTTAATATTTCACATAAATTAAAATATGCTACAACAAGAATAGGTTTTTTTTCTCTTGGTAAGAAATTAAAGTTTGTGTCCTATTTTTTTTTCTCTTGGTACATGTATTGCTAAGATTAAATTACTATGCTGCATCTGGAGCAATGTATTTATATTCTGGTATGGGCGCCTAGGTGTTGCGTCTTAAGCGCCTAGGAGCTGATCGTCAAGAACGCAGGTTTTTACTACAAGTATGAGCGCCTAGGGGCTTAGTATGGAGCGCTTGGGCATTGAACGTTCAGAGAATTTCTTCTGATGCATTCTAGGGCACCTAGGCGCTGCGTATAAAGCGCCCGGGCGCTAAATGTCTAGACAAATTGGTTCTGATCTGCTTCCACAGCTCCAAGCTCTCCTTCCTTGAGTGTTTTCCTGTACAAGCACATAAGAAAAGTCTTGTTGATATAGCTGGTCTAGCAGAGGAAGTACACAGTTCAACCTTGAACCAATTTGATTTGGAAGAAGTAGATGAAGATGTTGAACTAGAAGAAGAAGAAGAAGAAGAGCAATGGGGAGAGGAGGAGGAGGAGGAAGAAGAAGAAGAAGAATACGTGATTGTAGATTTCTTTAATGTGTTTACAGCCTGAACTTTTCCATCCTGCACCTAGAGAAGAGGATGACCATCATGATGAAGAGATGGGTGACGAAGTTAATGATAACCCAAATCGGTGATTAGTTTTATTTTTATATTTTCATTGACAATTTAAATAGTTATAATGATAATTAATTATTACTTTGCATTTTAGTGCAAATATTTGTGATGATGTTAAGAAATTGTGATTTCTTATGTTATATGACTTTTTGTGATGGTTAATTGTATCAGAGTTAGTTATAAAATTAAAAGTATATTAAAAAAGATAATTATGAATTTTAGAGACGGAATTAGAGATGAAAGAGGTTTGTCTCTATTTTTTTTTTAAAAATTTGGATTTAGAGACAGAAATAGTGTTGTCTCTAATTTTAGAGACGAAATACAGTCATAATATTTTTTTAAATTTTTTTGAATTAGAGACGGAATAGTATCGTCTTTAAATTTAGAGACAGAATTAGAGACGAAATAATGTTGTCTCTAATTTAATCATTATTATATTTCTTTAAAAATTTGACAATATCCGTCTCTAATTAGAGACGGAATTTTTAAAAGTAGAGATGGCAACATTTCATCTCTAATTTAGAGATGTAATTAGTTTTTCTGTCTCCAACAATTAGAGATGTCACTTTTAGAGAAAGATCATTTTTTGTTTCTGATTCTATCTCTAAATATTTAGAGACGAAATTTTGAACATTTAAAGACAATTTTTCCGTCTCTAAATCTAAAATTTCCAGTAGTGTGGGTGTGAGCCACAACATGAATATAATCGTATTCGCTTTGAAAAAAAAGTTTAGAAAATACTAAATTAATTTTTATTTTTTAAGGTATATTAATTATATTTTATATTATCTCATATGTCGCGTGTGTACTAATTTAGTTAACACTACAAATATGAGGTGATCTTATCTTTTGCTTAAATTATATGACCTTGACCGTTAAGTATTTTATTTAATATTATTTCATGTGATGTTTTTTTTTTTTAAAATAAAATTAATCTTTAATCTCATGATTCAGTTTTCAAACTTCAAGCCTGCCATTTCGCAACTACTGATATTGGGGGTGCTATTTGCTGTTTCTCTTTTTGGTGCATTTGGGGTGCAAGGAATCATAGCATTTTTAATCAGGAGATCACCTCAACCCATTCTGTTTTGGGGAAGATTGCATCATTGTTTGATGACTGTCAGCAAGTCTTGCAAACGGAAGAGCATAATCAGGGTATTACTAAGCATATATGGTGGGTTCCTCCACCTATGGATTTTGTGAAAATATGTGGATGGATGCTCACATGATAAAGCTGGTAGAGCTGGAATGGGGGCCTTAATAAGAAATTTAGATGGGAAATGGATAGTTGGTTTCATTGGTTTCGTGGGTATGTCTGATAATTTGCGGCCAGAAATATTAGCCATCAAGCATGGTCTTAACCTTGCTTGGGGGAGAGGATTTAGAACAGTAATATGTGAATCAGATTGCATTGAAGCTATCAGGCTTGTGAATGGAGAGCTCAACCCTTTTCACCACTATGCAGCAGTTATTGGTGCAATCCATGGGCTGCTTGCAAGAAGCTGGGTTTGTGAAGTCGCTCACATTTATCTTAAAGCGATATATAATAAATTATGATTATTTATGATTATGATAATTTAAGATTTTATAGATAATTATGTTATTTAGAGATTTTTTTTATTTTTTAATAATTTTATCTATTTTATAATTAAGATTTTAGTTTTAAAGATCTCTATAAAATCTCAAATCTTATCATTAGTTTGTTAAATTAAAATTTAAATTAAAATAAGATTAACTTATTATTTATTTTAGTTATGATTGATTTCTTTTGTAAAATGATTATAAATATACTCATATTATATTGTAGAAGATGATTATTGATTATTGATTATTGAATTAAGTGAATTATATTCTTACTTTAAGATAAAGTCTCTTAGTACTAAGTTCTTTTGAAATCTCGATGATTCTTTGTTCTTTTCTCCATTAGTCCTATATTAATTTGGTATTAGAACATTGTTGATATAGCTGTCAAAATAGGCCGGGCCGGCCCATTCTAGTCGAGCTAGCTCGGGTCAAGCCATTTTCGAGCTAAACCAGATCGAATTATATAAGTTTCGAACTGATATTTTGTTAGTTCAGTCCAATCTTATGTAGTGTTATCAAAGCGGGTCGGCCCAATCATTGCGGATCGGACTAATATAATTCGTGCCGAGCTAATTCAGACTATTTTAAATTTTGTATTCACTTTTGTTAGCCTAGCCCGCCCATTTTATCGGGCTATTCGAGCTAGTTATTGGGTTTGACTCATTTTGACAACTCTACTTGTTGAATCTCACACTTTGAGTTGTTTAAAAGCAAAGATTTTTTATAGTCAAGGTTGTTCTGCTGCTTACCGCTCTCCAGATAACCATACGGACTTCTTCAAAACGCTGTCATCCAAACCTCGTCTTAACTCAAAATCACCACCATAAGAACCAGAAGCCTTCAATCTACAAGACTATAAAATTTTTAAGGATGAACTAGATTTCTACCTCTCAGATCTACTTAGATTTTTTAGGATGATCTTTGTCCCCTAGACCTTCCTCTTTTGGAGGAGTATCAACTTTTTAACTCTCTGAGAGTCCTCTTAGAGGATGAGAATGATGTATAATAAATTAAGATTATTTATGAATATGATAATTTAAGATTTTATAGATAATTATGCTATTTAAGAATTTTATCTTTTCATATTTTTAAGATTTTTATCTATTTTATAATTAAGATTTTAGTTTTAAAGGAATTCTATCAAATAATAAATCTTATCGTTAGTTAGTTAAATTAGAATTTTGAATTAAAATAGGATTAACCTATTATTTATTTTAGTTATGATTGAATTTTTTTTTGTAAAAGAACTATAAATAACCTCATATTATATTGTAGATAATAGTTGTTGATTATTGATTATTAAATTAAGTGAATTATATTCATATTTTAATATGGAGTCTCTTAACACCTAATCCCTTTGAAATTTTAATAATTCTTTGTTCTTTTTTCTATTGATCCTACGTCATGAAGGAAACTATTATGTAGATTTGCTAGCAAATAAGGGAGCAATGAATCATATTCATTCGTGCTGCAAGGAGTTACCTCCAAAGGCCTTGAGCTTAATTACAACTCCAAACAGATGCTTCAGGAGTTTTGATCTCTCGCGTGTAGTCTTTCTCTTGTTTCGTTTTTAATTTTAATCCTGTACGAAAAAAAAAATTGCATAGTCTCATACTTCATTTCTATACATAACGAAATGAAAGAGAGAAAAAGAAGGAAATAATTGATGGAGTTTGTTTAACGTAAAACAAAATTAAAGTTAATCTTAGGAGTTTTCTTTTTCCAGTGATTATAACGACTTCCACTCATTCTATTTAAGGATCATAGTAATATGAACATGAATACCAAGCTCAAAAGACTCCTATCCATGGCACCATTGAAAGAAAGATCAGTTGGCAAAGCCATTGCTAACATTCCCAGTCCCACAAATGTTGTAGTGCAAATTATTTTAACATTGATATTGTTTTCTCGGGTAGCAGACAGTGAATGGGGTTGCCTAGGAGCAAAACGGTATACAGTTACCTTCGAAAATCGTATGGGTGACGATGTTAAAGGATATGATATGAAAAAAGATCCAATGAGGATGATATGCGATGCAAATGACATTTACTTTACGGAATTTATAAAAGGGAATCAAGCAAAAATGACTTTAAAATTCTGTGGTGGATGGCTTTTTGACCCAAGATATGAATGCCTTGTGATGTTCTCTTCTAATTGGAGGCACAGCTTCATAGCCTTCAACGATACCCTTGATTGCAAAAAAGTAAAGCAATGCCAATGGCAAATACGTAAAGACTATGTCCTTCTTTATTCTCCAACTCAAAGAAAATATGTACGATATGAGTATACTGGAGATTTTTTATCTGTTTAAGTCAATAATTCAATAACCTTAGCAATTAAATAATTACTTTTAAGATAGTATCAACTTTTATCTATACTATTATGTTACCTGTGAAATGCACGGGCAGTTTAAATTCATTATTCATGATTATGTGCTTTTTATTTAATAAGAGGGGCAACTCCAAAATCTCATAGGCTTAAAAATGAAATAAAAAATAGGCCTTTTATTAAAATAAACAAAACAAATTATTAAAAAATTATTTGTTTTTAATATCTGAGATCCGAAATTCAAATTAAATTTTTATAATTAAGTTATTTTAATTTTTTTTCAACCTATTCTTTGGAAGAGATTGAAGTCAAGCAATCAAAGAAAATTAAAAGCAAATGAGGAAGGAAAAATTGAAGAGTGAGTATTATAAGTTAAAAATGACAATTAGTTTTAGTGTTTTGCTGACAAGTGCCTTAAGAGTATTGATTAATGAATATTTAATCACTCTATTAAATACTTTTTAATAAAAAATAATTAGCTAAGAATTAATAGAGACGTGAGAAGTAGAGAAAGTAAAAATTTATCAAGTTCTTAATTTTAAAATGAGATAATATATTGATATTGATATTAATTATATTAATTTATTATTCCTAATATAATTACTTAAATAAACTAGGTTCATGAAACTAAATGAGTTAAATTTGAGCTCAAATTTGAACTCGTTAAATAAATGAGTTGAACTTGAGTCAAATACTACTTGACTTGTTTATTTCATGTATATGTGTGTGTGTATATATATATATATAAAATGTTTTATATTTAAAAAATATATAATTTAAAAATAAAAAGTATCATAAAAAATATATGAAATAATTATTGACTTATGACATTTATTTAAAATAAAAACTGAGTTATAAATCAAGTTAATGAATCAATTTCACGAGCTAACTTGTTTCATTTAGTTCATATTATTTTATTTTGATATTTAGTTCATTTAATTCGAATTGACGACCAAAATCGAATAGTTCACAAACTTGATTCGAATCGAACTCGAACTACAAAATTGGTTCATACTAACTCAAGCTGATTTTTGAGCCAAACTATTCCTTATCGAGTCGAGTTGAACTCGATCATTCCAACCCTGTATGGGGGCCTAAGCTTAGGTAAAAGCTAGCATTGTTTAATAGACAAAAAATTAGTGAAGGTTTAAATTAGTTTATTTTTCTTTAAGAAAAACTTATGATCAAAATATTTTAAAGAAAATGTTTAGTTAAAATTTTTTCAATGCAAACAAATCAATCTAAACATACTTATAATCTTATAAAAAATAAAGAATAATAGAGAGACTCATATTTAAAATTTAATAATTATATGACTTGATTTTGCTTTATTTATTTGTAACAATACTTAAAATTTTATAAACTATATACAAATTATATGTTTTAAAGCGATAAAAAGGTCATTATATTTATTTGGACATATTAAATGAATTTTTTAAGAGATAGAAATTTTTATAAATTGTTACTCGTTATGCTTTACAAAATAGTTTTTAAATCAATCTTAATTTTATTTTGTTAACTTTTTCGGTTTAATGGGGGATATTCCTACACGGGCGCAATTAGCAAGGGCCGGAGGAGTTAACTGTATTCTATTATGTTTAATTTCTCATGTAAAAAGACAAGCTATTATAGGGTTGCTCATGAATTAGCCCCTCTTACTTTGTCAAATCCTGATTAAGATCATGCACCTCAAACCATTTGTAATATCATATGGCAATCTTGGACATGTTATGTCCTCCTTAATGAATTTCCCTGCAAATCTCTGTTCATACGAACTTATTAGTTATGATGATTAATAGTTTGAACTTTCCCTTTGCTGTGAGTTTCTTTTATATATATATATATATTGAATCTAATTTTGATGTACTTTAAGTTTAATTTTTTTATACTATCAATTAATCATACGTCATTATATGTGTGATTTTTAATGTAGTTATTATGACAATCAAATATTTTTAATGATGTGATAATATATAATTAGTTTATAGTATAAATTTTTTTACATTGATAGTGCATCACAATTAAATCCATATATTTAATATGTATAGATATATATATAGAGTTTTATAATATTAAAATATCAAAATATTTAGATCATTGGAGTGAAAACATTATATAAAAATATAATAAAATTAATTAAAATTTAATTTATTTTTATAAAATTAAATTAATTTATATTTATATAAAATAAACAAATTTTTATTCATATATATATATATATTGTTTTATAATATTTAAATATTTTACTATTTACATTCATGGAGCTAGTTGAGAATTTCAAGTGAAAAATATATTAATATTTTTTTTGAAGAAAAATATAATAATATTCATATTCACAGGAGTGATAATTTTAAAAGAAAATATAACAACACTAAGTAAAAATTTATTATTACAAAACTTATATCACTTTGTCTATGTAACACCAAGTTGTGAAAGGAACTGAGAGGACCTGGAACAGAGAGAATATGGCTCAACTTATTTCTTAGGAACACATTTTTTCTTCCTTTTTTTTAAAAAAAAAATTGGGTGAACCAATTTTTCTTCCTTCTCCTCTCTTGTTTTCTCACTTTTATCATATTTGTTTGCAGTCATTGTTTCTCGGAATCACTCATTCTTATTACTTTTCCGGGATAGCAATGAGTTGTATACTATATGCCTACTCGTGACGATGAGTATTGTGAATGGATGCATACAGCAAATGACCTACTTATAATCTTCTGATATTTTTTTTTGAAATTTGACCAACCCGTGATGGTTATCTTCGACATCGATCCTAAGAATAGTTAGATTTCATGCTTTTTAGAAACACATACATAGTTTTGAGTTAGACATAGAATTTAGAAATGAAAATTTCCACATCGCTCCTGTTCCGGATACTGACCGAAACCCAAGGTAAACAGAAGGAGATCCACCGAAGTTCGCAGAACGGAAAGTCGGTGGAATCAGCTCTTAGGTCTGCCGATCAGTTTGAAGAATTTAGTCAATATAATCAAAGGCTAATAGAATTGGAACATGCCCGGCCTAGATGACCGAGCTGGCTCATATAAGGACCATCCCTCAGGTCCCTACCGTTAAGGTCATTTTAATCTTCAACCTACGTTATACTTGATCTTAATGGTATAGAGCCGTTTTTAGACGTTGATCATCAAGTCAAGATCCGATGACCGTTGATGGTTTCATAATTCGAAACCTCGGGTCTTCGTGGGTCGGTTATCGGACCTGAATATTTATTAGGCATTGGGTCGGCCCAATTAGTCGTAGATCATAGAGCTCGGATGATAATCGGGCCAAGACGGTCCATTACTTCCCCGGCTCGTCAAATCTTTAGATTTGACCGAGCTTATTTACATAGGTGCTCGATGACAATCGGGCAAGACGGTCCACACCCCTACTAGATTTGACCGAGCTTATTTACATAGGTGCTCAGATGACAATCGGGCCAGTACGGTCCACAGTCCCGCAGCTCGGTAAAACTTTAGATTTGACCGAGGTTATTTACTTGATAGATCGGATAAGAGTTCAGCCTACACGGCTTTTAACTGGGCGCGTAAATACCCGGAAGACATGTCTAGACCGTAAATTTTTCTTATGACTAGGTGCTTCGCTTTCTGTGTATGGGTTTTGAATATATCTTGCCATGTGTTATGGTTTTGTTCTCCAAACGTCAGTCATGTCACTTCAACATTAATGCATCTGACTCCACATATTTCTAAAAGGTTTTGATTCTTCACCTTCCACCGTTAGATCACCGTTAGATATATCCAACCGTCCTGCTTAAAACTTTTCATTTTCCTTGATCTTTTAATTTTAGCGGTTTTATTATTTTAAAACCTGCCAAACTTCCCTTCATTTATTTTCTTCTTCAACTCACTTCTCCATTTCTTCTTCTTGACCTTCCCTAATCTCATTTCTCATCTTTAGCGGTAAACCTTTCCATCCCATTTTAAAGTCCAGACAATTTCCTTATTCCTGTACAAGCGAGCATTCTGGGTCTCTTCACACAGCCTTTTCCCTCGCTTATTCCAGGTAATTTCTAAGATACAAGTTTGATTTTCCTTTTGTTTCGATACCCATTTTTGACAGCAAAAGGTGTATAACTAGGATTTTGTTTTTTAGCCACCAAATAGGTTTATTCTCCTTCTTTTCCAAACCAAATAGGTTAAAACAGTGTCAACTTCTCTTAGTAAAAGGTTTTTGTCGAGAAATCCTTCCAACCGTGATGTCCGACCGTTCAGGAAATACATCGCCAGGGGAAGAGTCGATGCCGAGTTATGACTGGGTTCACCCAGCAGTCAGTAAATTTCCTTCTATTTATACTACGGCCGAGAGCATTGACGTGCTCCGACAACATGTGTTACTTAGCCGGGATGATGATGAAGGTCGGTTCATCTGCCTCCCCTGCCGAGGAGATGAATTCGTATTTATGTCATCGTATGGCGACAACCAGTGTCTGCTGGTGTATATGTTCGAAACCTTTTTCAATCGCCTGAATTTAAGGCTTCCTTTTACCGATTTCCAGTGCTCGGTACTTGGTCGTCTGAACGTGGCACCGACCCAACTTCATCCCAATAGTTGGGCTTTTGTTAAGGCTTTCGAAGTTTTGATGAACTTCCTTAATAGAATTCCCAGTATAGAAGTTTTCTTTTTCTTTTTTCAGTGTAAAGGAGTTAGTAAGGGAGGTTGGGTTTCACTCAATAGCCACCCTCATAAAAAACTTTTCTCAGCCTTCGACTCATCCTATAAGAATTTCAAAAGTAAATTTTTTCGAGTTAAGAACCGTTACGGCGACATACCATTTTATGCCGACCGACTTAGGATAGAGAAATTCCCTCTCTATTAGAGAACACAACCGAAATTCATTTTGAGTATTGAATATCGAACCCTTTCACCAACCGACCGTGAACTAGTTGACTTCTTGGAAGATTGTCCTGTTCTGGATATCAGTGTATTTGTCAGATTTGGGGATTATCCGGACAAAATTGCAAAATTAATGAGTAAGTTTTAAATTCGCTGTCTATTGACTCGGCTTTTAACATAAACTGACTTTTAACCTTTTTTTTTTTTCCAGAATCGATGGCACCCCGAATCTCATTAAAGCAGCTGAAGAAGTTTGCAAAGAAGAAAGAATTACCGACCGACTTGGTCGAGGCGAAAAAAATGTCTTCCGAAGCAGAGAAGACCGAAATTTCGGTTCAAATTTCCGACTCTCTTGAGACCCAATCAGAACCTTTAGTCAAAAAAAGGAATCGGGTAGAGGGTGAAGAATCAGTTCCAAAAATTTCTGCATCCAAACGCCGAACCCTAGGTGAGGGCTCTTCCTCTGAGAATCAGGAAAAACAACATGCGTTTGAGGCACTGAATGGTTTTGATGCTAATGCAGATAGCCCTTCGCTCTGGGCTTCTTCCTTCCCCTTCGAATCCTTCTTGGAGACACAGATTTCTCTGCCAAATGACAAGGAACGAAAGGATAAGGTTGGTGGGATCGGACTATGCCATTGGACTGAAGTTCAACTTCTTCGAGCAACAAGTGCAATCCGATCGGTAGAACACGAGCTAGAAGATTCAAAAAAGAAGTTATCTTCTTTCCATTCACTCTTCCGATCAGAAATGGAGAAAACTCAGAGAGCTCACCAGGAAGAGGTCTCAACCTTAAAGAGGGAAAATGAAGTCCTAAGGCACAAAATCCTTCATGTCGACGAGCTTGAGATGTCTCTTGCTTCGCTGAAGAAAGAAAAGGAAGAAGCCGAAGAAGAGCTTTCAATTTTGAAGAAAGCAAGAGAGGATGCAGAGAAACAAAAGATGGAGGCTAACCGAGTTCTGATAGAAGCGTTAAAATCAAGAGATGCCTTTAAGATCGAGTTGACAAGCCTAAAAGAGGAGGCGGCCGAGCAGAGGATCGCTGGTTTTGAGTCTGGTCTTGAGCAAGCAAAACTCCTTAACCCTGATGGAGTATTTGATGATCGGCTTGGAGAGGTCGGTCCATTTAAGATTATTAAGGACGGCTGAATCATTGATCCACCCGAAGATGAAGATGAAAATGAATGAATTTCCAAGTTTACTTTTGTTCTGTTTAGGCCAAAAATTATTGTAGCCTTCAGACTGATCTGTAAAGAACATTTTGTCATTAAATATATTTGAAAACAATTTGCTGTTATTTTATTTCGACTTCAACCGCTTTATTATGTCGTTTTATTTCGACATTATTTCGTCTAATTTTTAAGCCTCAACCAAATTTTGGTCGGTCCGAAATACCGATTTTGACATCCAACAAAGTTGATAAAGGAATTTTTGTCAGCTTTGGCTGGCATCGATTTTCGTCGGCATCGGCTCAAAGCCGAATCGGTTTCATCGCTTTGGCATCGACTTTGGTCGGCATCGGCCAAAAGCCGGGATTTTCAACAGCTTTGGCTGGCATCGACTTTGGTCGGAATCGGCTGAAAGCCAGAATCAAACATCAGCTTTGGCTGGCATCGACTTTGGTCGGCATCGGCTCAAAGCCGGAATCAAACATCAGCTTTGGCTGGCATCGACTTTGGTCGATCACCGAAAGTCGGTGGCAAATCAAACATCGACTTTGGCGGCATCGACTTTGGTCGACATCGGTGAAAGCCGAATCGACATCGACTTTGGCCAAGATCGACTTTGGTCGGACATCCAAAAGCCGGGATTTTCAACAGCTTTGGCTGGCATCGACTTTGGTCGACATCGGTTTAAAGCCTAATCAAACATCGACTTTGGTCGGCATTGACTTTGGTCGAAGATCGGTGAAAGCCTGAATAAATATGTATCGAAAATATTTTAAAAGATGGTAACATTTTGATTTAAGTGATAAGATGTGCCTCGTTAAAACCTTCCAGGCAAAACCCAGTGGGAAAAATCCTGGTAAGGAAAAAGAGTACAACATCCTCGGTACAAGAGATTTTAACTATAAAACTTCCTTAAAGAGGCCGAGTTCCAGGACCTAGGAAGAATTTTGCCGGTGAGTTCCCCGATCCTGTAAGCTCCTCCTCCAACAACCTCTTCAATTCGAACAGGCCCTTCCCAGTTGGCCGACATTTTCCCCTCACTTTGTGGCCTTCTGGAGTCTTCCATCTTGCGCAGCACCAAATCGCCCTGCTGAAAAGTTCTCGATCTGACCTTGCGATTATACTTCCTTGCCATCCTAGCTTTGACTGCTTCTTCGTGGATGTGGGCGACTTCCCTCTCTTCTTCCAGCAGATCAAGATCAGTTCTCCTATGCTCGTCATTCGCTTCTTCAGAAAACGTCATCCTTCTAAAGCTCGGCTCCCCGACTTCAACCGGGATCATAGCGTCGGCTCCATACGTCAGTCGGAACGGTGTTTCTTGGGTCGAGGATTGGGGTGTCGTATGATATGCCCACAGGACACTATGTAATTCTTCCGGCCAGAGCCCCTTAGCACGATCCAGTTTCTTCTTTAGTCCTGCGAGAATGATCTTGTTTGCAGCTTCGACCAAGCCATTGGTCTGCGGGTGCTCTACCGACGTAAAAACCTGCTTAATACCATTCTTAAGACAAAATGCTCGAAAATTCTTGTTAGTGAACTGTGTTCCATTATCAGACACAATAATAAATGGTAAACCAAACCGGCATATAATATTTTTCCATACAAATCTTTTCACCTTTTCTGACGTTATGCTGGAAAGTGGCTCGGCCTCGATCCACTTCGTAAAGTAGTCGATTACCACCACAATGTATTTCACTTGTCCTGCTGCGATTGGTAAAGGACCCAGCAAATTAATTCCCCATCTACAGAATGGCCATGGAGTGTCAAGGTTATGAAGTTCTTCCGGCGGGGCCCTGTGCAGACTTGAAAACTTTTGGCATTTTTCACATTTTTGGACGTACTCCAGACAATCGGTCTTCATTGTAGGCCAATATAATCCTGCACGTAGAACCTTGCCGGCCAAAGAACGTCCTCCGATATGACTACTATAAACACCTTCATGAACTTCCTCTATTACCGACATAATCCGATTTCGCTCAATGCATTTCAGTAACGGTAAGGAAAGTCCCCTCTTATATAAATCATCACCGATCAAGACATGATAACTTGCCGACTTTTTAAGCTTCTGGGCCTTTGGTTCGTCGGTCGGTAAATCGCCATTTTTCAAATATTTAATGATCGGAGCCATCCAAGAATCTGGGTCGGTGTTTATAATAAAAGATTCAACTGCATCAATGCTCGGACTTTCTATCACCTCCTGTATGACCGATCTATTGTTCCCGGCTCTCTTAGTACTGGCTAGTTTGGATAATAAGTCGGCACGTGCATTCTGGTCTCTTGGAATGTGTAGAATTTCAAACTCCGCGAATTTCTTGACAATATCCTGCACCTTTAATAAATATTTTGTTAGCTGAGCATCTTTAGTTTGGAATTCACCCCTGACCTGTGCAGTCATCAGCTGGGAGTCTGATTTTGCAATCAGTCGGGTTGCTCCCATCTCATCAGCAAGGGAAAGCCCAGCTAGGAGAGCTTCATACTCTGCCTGATTATTACTGGTTCGGAAATTGAACTTTAATGATTGTTCGATCAGAATCTCATTAGGCCCCTCCAATATAATTCCTGCCCCGCTTCCTTTCACATTCGAGGCTCCATCAACAAAAAGATACCAGAGGTCATTATTTGGGTCATGAGAGGGTGAGGATAGTTCGACCAGAAAATCGGATAATACCTTTGCCTTGATTGGTCCCCTAGGTTGATACTGGATATCAAATTCTGAAAGCTCGACCGACCAAGAAATCATACGACCTGCTAACTCCGATTTTCTTAGAACTTGTTTAATAGGTTGGTCGGTCATAACAATTATTCGCTGGCTTTGGAAATATTGTCGGAGACGCCTTGCCGTTACCACGAGGGCCAATGCCATTTTCTCTATCCTTTGGTATCTGACTTCCGGTCCTTGCAGCACTCGACTCACGAAGTAGACTGGACGCTGGTCCCTTCCGTCTTCCTTAATCAATACCGAACTCAAAGCTTTGTCAGAGACAGATATATAAAGCAATAAAGAATCACCTTGTTCGGGTCTGGTTAGGATTGGCGGTGTGGTTAAGAAGTGCTTCAACTCTGCAAATGCCTTTTCGCATTCCTCGGTCCATTGAAAATTAGTCGGTTTCTTTAAGCACTGGAAAAATGGAATAGCTCGGTCGGCTGATTTTGACAGAAACCTTGATAGAGCAGCGATTCTCCCTGTTAGTCTCTGGACCTCCTTGATTGATGAGGGACTCCTCATGTCCATTATAGCTCTACATTTGTCCGGGTTGGCCTCAATCCCTCTGTTGGTTAGGAGGAAACCGAGAAATTTCCCACCTTGAACACCGAACACACATTTCTCTGGATTCAATTTCATGTTGTACTTCCTTAATTGAGTGAAGATTTCCAGGAGATCTGAACAGTGGTTACTGCTGGCCGGTGTCTTTACCACCATATCATCAACGTACACCTCAATGTTTCTTTCGATTTGGTCCTTAAATATTTTGTTCATGAGTCTCTGATAGGTCGCCCCGGCATTCTTCAGACCAAAAGCCATGACCCGGTAACAGTAATTCCCGAACTCGGTGATAAAGGCGATTTTCTCCTCGTTTTCCCGATGCATCCTGATTTGATTATATCCCGAATAGGCATCCATAAAGCTAAGGAACTGATAACCGGACGCACCGTCGACCAACCGATCTATGCTTGGAAGAGGGTAGGAGTCCTTCGGACAGGCTTTGTTCAAGTCGGTAAAATCCGTGCACATCCTCCACTTCCCTGTCGACTTCTTGACCATGACCACGTTAGCCAGCCACGTGGTATACTCAACCTCCCTTATGAAACCAGCCTCCAGCAGTTTTTTGGTCTCCTGAGCGGCGGCCTCCTGCCTTTCAGCTCCGAGCTTCCGCTTCTTCTGAGCAACATGCTTTATCTTCTGATTTATTGAGAGTTTATGAGTAATTACCTCTGGGTCAATTCCTGGTAAGTCTGCTGCAGTCCAAGCAAACACATCGGCGTTGTCCTTCAACAGCTTTTCCAACTCGTTCTTGACATCAGCTGGAAGGTTGGAACCGATGCGAGTTACCTGATTCGGTTTCGGACCCAGGGATATAACCTGTAAATCTTCTATTAGTTGAGGTCGATCCTGCTCATCACCCCTTGGGTCTAATTCCGCCATATTAATGTGTAAGGGTTTGCCTGACGACTCAGCTCGGTCGCACACCTTTCTTAGTTTTGGCTTCAGGCTTTCGTTATAACATATTCTTGCCTCTCTTTGATCCGCATGAACCACACCTATCTCGCTTTTGGAAATGGGAAACTTCATTGTTAAATGCGGGGTTGATACCTGATGCGTGCGGATGTAGTGATTAAAATTCAGATAAAATCAGTTGTCAGGCCCACCAGAAAATAAAAACCTTACAACTAGTTGTAGTTAGTAAGGGTCGATCCACAGAGAACCAATTCAATCAACACTATTAAACAATTCTCAATTTAAACTATGATTAACAATAAACAGTAAAAAAAAAGGGGTTTTGGAGTTTTGATGAACAATGAACAGTTTCAAAGACAATAACAATAAATTAACTGAAATCAACAATATAAGAAAATTGGTTAAGAGATTGAATCCACTACTAGATTTATATGATGATGTAAATCCACATATCATTTTATTCCAACATGCTCAATTATGTTTTTATGCAATTGTGAGAGTAAATCTCTGTTTTCCTTACGTGTTGGCCAATTTAGCAACCGCTCAAATCAACTCCTAATCACTGATTAGTCATAAAGCAACCGCTCTTACAACTATCTAACAATTGCATTAAGATTTAGAAAACCAATTACACTAAGATCTAATCACACATCGGGATTAAATTACTTAGAACATATATTTCTCTAGATCTACTACCGCAATCAAATAAACCCAGATCTACCACTTTTATAACTGGCAAATAGCACAAAGATAATTATACCCACATGAACATCATACATTCCACTAGATCTACTACCGCAACCGCGCATAATAAACCCAGATCTACCACTTTGAAAGTGGGAACAAATATAAAAACTTTCATACTAACAATAGATTCAGAAATATATGAATAAAAACATAACTGTGTTGAAATAATCAAATATGCAAAGTTTACAACATCAATACTAGCGGTTTCATCACCCCCTTAACCAAGGGAGGTTTAGTTACACATAGCTAGAAGGAAATCACAAGAAAAACTGAGAGAAAAATGAAAGAGAGTCCAACCTCCCACATGATAACCAATGGTGCCCTTTTATAGAAGTCTAGGGTAGCAAAATGACAAAGGTGAGTGGATGGATGAGTGGGTTAGTGGAGTGGAGTGGTTGAGTGGATTGGTTGAGTGGATGAGTGGTTGAGTGGATGAGTGGTTGATTTAGTGGGTGAGTGGGTTAGTTGAGTGGATGAGTGAAATGATTTGGTTGAGTGGATGAGTGGAGTGGTTGAGTGGATGAGTGGAGTGAGTGGGTTGGTTGAGTGGAGTGATTTGGTTGAGTGGATGATTTGGTTGAGTGGATGAGTGGAGTGGTTGAGTGGTTGAGTGGATGAGTGGAGTGATTTGGTTGAGTGGAGTGGGTGAGTGGGTGCGAAAATCTCGTGTCTGACTTGGAATCCAAAAACGACTGACTAGACATCCGATCCATAAAAAGTACTCTTCATGAAAGTTGTAGATATTTGTCTTGGCTATAACATGCATATCTGGATTGTCTAATTTGGCTTCCTACAACCCAAGATATGGCCCAAATACCACAGGTTGCTCAAACCCAACTTCAGCACCTCTGTTCCCACTTGCAAGCCCAAAATGACCCATTAGACTTCATTATTTCAAAAGGTGGTCTTCATGAAAGTTGTTTATTTGGGTCTTGACTATCAACTATCCAAATTTCAGCCCATATCCATTATTACAACTTGAGATATGATTTTATGAGTGCACACCGTTCGGATTCTAGTGATAGAACCCGTATTCTGACTTCCATGTAAACTTAGGTCCCTTAGACATCTGTTTAGGACTTCGAGCTCTTCATCAAAGTTGTAGAGTTTCCTCTTAGCTTTCCTACAAGATAAAATTCATAATTATCAGATATCAGGAACTCAAGTTATGACCAAAATACAGAAACAGTGTAAAATCTCAATAATGCTGAAAATATTCAATTAGGACCAATTTGAGCTCAAACTCACAAAATCATACTAAACTCAATCAATTAAGAATATGAAGAGTGTAAATGACTAAACATAAGGGTTTCTTAATGAATAAAATATGTGATTATCAATACCACCGCTCCCAAAGAATTAAGAGAAGGTCATCCAAGGATAATATTGTATGGAGTATGAGAATCAATAACAAAATATTTAACAAGAATTGTTTTCAAGAGTGTACCTGTTCCGAAAGTCGTTCGAAGTTCAATATACCCTTTTACATTTACCTGCTCACCTGAGAAGCCGACCAGACACCCATTAAACGGTTTTAACTCGGATTCTGGAATTTGCAATCTACGGAGAGTTGACAAATAAAGTATATCTGCCGAGCTTCCCTAATCGACCAAGACCCTTTTGATCTGGAAATTTTCGGCGATGATGGAGATCACCATTGGGTCGTCCAGGTTTTCATCGAGACCTGTGAAATCTTTACTGGAAAAAGAGATCACCGGGCTCTCTTCACATTGTACTGGAGAAGGATGACTTACCGACATGACAGCTCGGAGGTGCCTTTTCCGAGATGAATTCGAACTCCCTCCTCCAGCGAATCCTCCAGCGATGGTGTCGATCACTCCCCTAATCACATGATCCCGGGAGTCCGAAACAGCAACGACAGCTTTACTCTTTTCTCCGGAGCTCGGACTTCTTTGTCTGGAATGATTTCCGTCTCTTGTATCTTTTACCTCTCTACTGCGGCTTCTACGCCGATATATGTATTTCCCAAGATGACCTTCTCATATGAGTTGCTCAATTCTGTCTTTTAACGTAATACATTCCTCTGTTGAATGTCCGAATACCTTATGAAACTCATATCTTTTAGTCTTGTCAACATTTGACGGGATCCTTTGTTTTCCAGCATTCATCAAAATTTGAATCAAGCCAGTGCTATATATTTCTCGAAGAATCTATTCCTGAGGAGTGTTCAAAGGGGTATATCTGTCAAAGATAGATCGAACTCTTCCGAACGCCTCCCTCGAGCCTCGATTAAACCTTTCTGATTGGTCATTATTGCGTGTTGTGGTTCTGCCTCTTGGATTGGATCGGCCCCCTTGAAATTTTTCTAATGAAACTGGGCGAATGGAGATGTGAGGGCTACTCCTGTTTCCTGTCGTTCCCAGATCGAAAAATTTTCGCTCCATCTGCTTTCTTGCAAGGGCTATCTCCTCCATGTTTATGTATCCTGCAGATCTACCTCGCAGATCATCAAGGTCCAAAGGGGGCTTTCTGGCTAAGGAATCTGCAAATGGTCTCGGGCGTAATCCGGCCATGATTGCATGCAAGGATACAGCCGAGTTTAGATCTTTAATCTGAACCGCTTCCTCCCCGAATCTCCGCATAAATTCTTTAAGGGGTTCATTTCTTCCCTGCCTTAAATTGATCAGGCTTGCCGAAGTCTTCTGATGCGTCCTGCTTGTAGAAAAATGGTTAAGGAATTTAATGGACAATTCAAAAAAGTCATAGATTGAACCTGCTTCTAGGCTTGAAAACCAAAGTAAGGCCGACTTCTTCAGTGTTGTCGGGAAAGCCCTGCATTTAATCGGATCCGACCCGCCATTCAGAAGCATCATAGAATTAAACATAGTAAGGTGCTCCTGTGGATCGGTCGTTCCATCATACAATTCCATAGTCGGAAGCCGGAAGCCTTCCGGAAGTTTGATTGACATTATGAAATCCAAAAATGGATGATCCGCAGTCGGGAGAGAGTGATTCTTATGGTTCGTCTGCACACGAACTTCCTGGTCGGTTACTCTTGGCTGGCTCGAGCGTTGATGAAATTCTCTCACCACGTCCTCATCAGGTAACCCTTCGAGCTCCCTCTCGGGTTCCACTATATGTTGTTCTCTGTTGTGCATCCGATCAATCTGGTCCATGCGGCTGTTAATGTTCCTTATTGCTTGCAAAAGCATCTCCATTGAACCGGGCTGAAGATCAACCGGAGTCTCGTCATTAACAGCGTGGTTCTGATTTGTAGCCATAAGTAATCGAAGTAGTGAACTTTTCGAATAACGTAGTTGGTTGCTTGTGAGGTAGAAAACGTTTTACCTAGCCCCATGGTGGGCGCCAAATGTTCCGGATACTGACCGAAACCCAAGGTAAACAGAAGGAGATCCACCGAAGTTCGCAGAACGGAAAGTCGGTGGAATCAGCTCTTAGGTCTGCCGATCAGTTTGAAGAATTTAGTCAATATAATCAAAGGCTAATAGAATTGGAACATGTCCGGCCTAGATGACCGAGCTGGCTCATATAAGGACCATCCCTCAGGTCCCTACCGTTAAGGTCATTTTAATCTTCAACCTACGTTATACTTGATCTTAATGGTATAGAGCCGTTTTTAGACGTTGGTCATCAAGTCAAGATCCGATGACCGTTGATGGTTTCATAATTCAAAACCTCGGGTCTTCGTGGGTCGGTTATTGGAGCTGAATATTTATTAGGCATTGGGTCAGCCCAATTAGTCAGGATCATAGGAGCTCGGATGATAATCGGGCCAGTACGGTCCAGCTCCTAAATTTGTATTTCTTTCTCAGTCAAACTTGGAAGTTGGAAGTTATACCAGAAGCCAAAACGATCAAGGTCAGGTTTGGTTCCCGAAAAGGGTTAATTATTAAATGAACGATTTCAATTGATTTTTTGCTTCTGTTTCAAGGAAGGTGAAGACCACATGTACCTCAATGGTGGCAAACATTTGTTTCAGCCCAAAGAAACTTCTAATGCATTCCTCTCGTCCAGGCCACTTTCCCATTTGATTTCTCTGTAGTTTATCATCCCATATTAATTAATAGCTGATGAAGTCCTAGGCAAGATGGAATGCTGAAGCTGCACGCTTTTGTCATGGATTGAGAGTCTCTTCAACTTTACAAACTGCATTGTCTATCTATATAACTATATTCTTAACTCCACATTATATTTTGTATCACCCCCCCAAAAAAAAAAGATAACAAGTCCAAGTTAGATCGAGACTACGATAATGATGACTATCAATGATATAGTTCATGATTATCTTTCAAATTGTTGGGTGGCCATATTTTGAGCATTCATGATAACTATGAATCCAAACTGTAATTTACATAAATTTGGTGTCTACTTAAAAGGAAGGATGAAAAATTTAAGGATAAACTTCTTTTATGCAAAGGTTACTTGGTACCAACTAGACAAACTTTATATAATAAAGCTTTTTACTTCTAAGTTTAAGAAAAAATATAAAGCTGACTCTATAAAATGTTAGTTTTCAGGTGCAAGATGGGAGGGGTGTAAAATTCTGGTGCCTGGTGGCAAGTTATTAACAACTTACGTAACTCTATTTTCTGCTGTGTTAATTCCTCCCTTCACTACCCATCAACAGGAGCGTCAGCTGATTAAAGAAATGAGTCATAATAATTATAATAAGATAATTATAAACCCAAGTCAGATAGATTAAACATCGTCATCCCAATATCACCTAACCCCCTAAAATAGAAAAGAATGTGTTCATCGTTCATTTATGTATTTGTCTAGATAAGATTAAGAATGTGAGATTAAAGATACAAATAAAGAAAACCCTCTCTCCTTAATTTGGCCGGAGAGGTGTGTTACACCAAACTACGAACTTGAGTTCTTGTTCGTATGTTAAAAAAAGAAAAAAAAAAGAGCGATGCTATATATTAGGAAATGTGTTTTACGAATTGGTTCACGAATGAGCAGTCAAAATTTTAACCACCCACTTCTCCAGATGGATATTTAAAAGAACCAAATAAAACAAAAGATAAAAACAAAAGGTGATTTCTGTTGCCTTATTTATTTATTGGATGATCCTTAAGGATTTAATTAAATTTTTTTAACAGATTTATGAATTTATTTAAAAATAAACATATTTATCTCATTTTCCTTTTATAAATGCAGAATCAAATTGAAATCTTCATCTACCAATCTTAAGCCTATGAAAAAATCCTAACCCATGAAAGAACCGAATCCATCTCATTTTCGTGGATAGCAAAGAAAGCACCGATTATTATATATAGAAAGAAAAATGTTCTATAGAAGAAAGTAGAATATAACAAACTGGACGTTGGTTTTATGTTTTGTTAGAGGTAACGGTAGCGTTGGAGTTCTGCTATTAAAAGCTGAGCACCAAAAGTTTCAATTCAATTGAACTCTAAAATATGGAACCCTATAAATTTCTTTCTCTGTATATCTATCTGTTTGATTGCCTGGAAAAAAATGAAAAATCTTTGATGTTGTTATTCAGACACACACAAATAATGTCGACGAAACTACTTTCGAAACCATAATATACGTCAATCATTACTTATTTATATAATATACATCAATCGTTATTTATATGTGCATCATCGAGTATGTAAATGATGAGCAAATTAAAAAAGTGTGTAAATTACACACCTATAATTATAAATAAAATTTACTCATGACTATATTACCAAAAAAAAAAAAACTCATGAGACACTCCAGTTTTGCAAGATTTCTTTCTTTCTTTTTCTTTTTGTATAGTATATAATTCTCCATCTCTAAATGTCAAAAAACAAAAAACCACAATCTGATACGTTTCACAGAGAATAGGGATATAGATTAATAGAAAGATCCAAAAAAGAATAAAATAAAAGAAAAAGGAGAGGATAAAGGAATAGCATGTGAAACATAGCTATAGACACGAGACATAATGATATATGAATACATTAAATTTAAAATAAAAATATATTAAATTTAAAAAAAATTATAAAATATATATATATATATATATATATATATATATAATTATAAAATTTAAGAAAAAAGATATATAATTTATTGATATCATTTTTATAAGTTTAAGATTTATAATATCTTAATATATGTTATATATGTTAATATTTACTACTTAATAAGTTCCTCTTAAAAAACATAAAGCAGAATTTTTATTAATATTTTTTAAAAATTTTCTTAAATTAATTTCTTCTAATAGAACTAATCATGTACAAGTACATGTGCATAAAAAAAATTAACTAGAAAATATTGATGTGAGGCAAGTTTCGGTGACAATGAAGTAAACAACTTGGTATGAGCAGAAGTAGAAGGAGCAAATAAAAATAGTGGTGTGAGTGAAAATATAAAACTTAAAAGTCTAATAGTGACGTGTGACAAAATAAAACTTAAAATACTACTATGTGAAAATAGTGACTTAAGACGTCAGTCATATGATTGGACTTGGGTGAATTACGGGCTTACTAATTGAACGTTAGTTATGGAAACTATTTTTTTTAAATATTAATGGATCGTGTCCAAGTCGTGTCCTAGACGTGTCCAAACGTGTTCAAGACGTGTTTAAATTGATAAAAATAATTTTTTTAATCGAATACATTCAAACACACAAGTACATGTATAGTATGAATATCTTCATATATTTAATAGAGACATATATTTGCCATATAAATACACTTCAAAAATAATATATTCATGCTTAATAGCGAATAGCCGATTGAAAACAAAAAGAGATGCAGAGAGCAAGATTGCAAAGCGCAAAGTTTTATTAAAATAATGTTATTCATACAATATGTTTTAATACTTTTTCATTTACCTTGTATTTGGATGTTTTTTTATTAATGGAACGGAACAAAATAAGTGAGAATGGATCAGAAAGAAAATAAAAGGAATATAATATAGTTATCATTCTCTTTGTTTAGAAGTTTCATTAACAAAACAGAATAGAACTTCATTACTCATGTGCTTTCTTCATTCTACCTCAATTTTAGGAAAAACAAAAGTTAGATATTTAAGAGAAAAAATGAGAAAATAATTCTACATGTATTCTGTTCCCTTCTTATGTATTTTAAAACTCTCAAATAAAAGAAATTATTCCTCTTCCCCTCATTCTCTTTTCGTTTCTCTCATTATCTATCATTTAAACATAGTTTTACACCTTATTTTTTTTTCAAAAAAAGGACAGAAAAATATATATTCACATTTTTTCCCTCTTTATTATGAAAATGTGTAAGTTATAAAAATAACCTTAATTTTCTTACATTTTTTTTTTTATATTATTTTTTATATTATAAATTATATTATTTTTCTTATATTTTTTTACTTAATCATATCTATTAAAAAATTTAAAAAGTAATATTTGTTAAAAAATGAGGTATAAACATTTTTTTTTATAAAAATATGATATATGAATAATAGTTTATATTTATATTATTATCAACAGCAGTACGCACATGTCTCGTGCTTTTGGACCTTTTTATCATCAATGTTTTACTTTTTACACGATACGTATGTACATAATCAACTCATAAAAGACAAAATGACCATGCATCTTCTTGCATGACAACTACTTAAGCATGCACGGGACTAAAGTGCTCGCTTTTCCTTTTTCAACTCACGCAAGTGTTTACCTATTCCTCTGTTTAGGTGATTGATTTTGATTCCTCCTAGATGTTGTATCTCGAATCTCTCCGTCAGGTAGGATACAGGTAGCGGGCTATTCACGCCTCTTCAAACCATATATCCCCCCATCATCAAGCTATAGCTACTAGCTACTGCAACATGAATCATTTCCATTTCGCCACATATCTTTTCACTGACCATTCCACCTGTGAGAATAAAATTTGAGTCAACTTATTATCTCAGCCCCAGAATCAGACCAGGAAACTAAAAAAAATAACAACTATGATGTGACAAACTCAGCATTCATTCAGCAACAACTCTTAAACTATCAGCGCAACAACATAGCTAAACCATTAACCAAAATAAAACAATTTAAAAAAATAACATTAACACGTACCATGTTGAAATTTTAGTCCCGGAAAATGACCGATTTAGCAATACGCATCAAGGGGTCCAAGCAATCAGGGGTGAACTTCCTTGCAAACAAGTAAGACTCGGAGTGATTCGATTCCCTCAACCGATGAATCAGCTGAGGGGACACTTCTTGAGGTCTATACGTATAAGGGTGCCCATTCACCGTACCAGTCCAGTTGACACGTGTCAGGGTGTACTTGGTGCAACCATCAGGATCCTTCATCGACAACAACGTTGGAAAATAGTGTTCTTCCGGGTAACACTCGTCGTCCCTGTAACATGGCACCTTGAACTTCCTCCACAATGCGCGGTCCTTCACCACCACCACCGCGTGCCGGCGCGTGAGAGTGAAAAACTGCGACCCCGCTCTGAAATCCTCGAAGGGCACCTCCGGCATCATCGCGAACCTTCCTCTAGCCGTGTAGCGCTTCCAGAGCTTTGGCGTGTCGGCGAGGATCTCGATGAAGCTCTTGTAGTTGTAACTCGCGCGAACGCCGAGTTGACTCAGTTGACTCTGAGTCGACTCGGACGAGTCGAAGGTTGGGGAGTTGAAGAGGGAATGGTAGACGTACGGGAAGGAGTGGAGGGGGATGCAGTGCTGGGACAGGACGGCGAAGTAGGCGTTGTCGGGGTCGTGGAGGAGGGCGGTGGCTAGGAGGCGGCGCGTGGCGGAGATGAGGGTGGGAGAGGCGCGTGAAGTGGGCTTGGAAGAGATGAAACGGCCTTGGAAGACGCCGTATTGGTGGGGGTGGCGCGTGAGGTTCACGGAGGGGTCGGCGTGGACGTAGACGTTGAAGAGGTTGGTGGGTTGGGAGTGGAAGAAGCGGTTCCAGAGAGGGGCAAAGTGGAGGTGGGTGTTGGTGAGGAAGAGGAATGCGATCTTCTTCGGGGCTGGTTTTTGTTGGGAGGAGAGGTGGAAGATTCTAGAAGGTTTCTTTGGAATGGAGGAATGGGAATGGGAGAGGGCGCGGTCGAAGAGGGAGAGGTCGTCGTGTTCATCTTGTGGAGAGATGGGAAGGGAGGTGTGGCGTGGGGGGAGGAGGTGTGGGGCTAGGAGGATCAGGATTGAGAGAGAGAGGAGGAGAGAGAATGACAACACGAATTGGGTTGAGAACATTTGATGATGATGATGAATGTTGGCCTCCAATTGTGGATGGGTTTATGCAGGAATAAGGTTTGTGCAAATGCAGGGGGTGGAAATTGGAAAACTTGGTCCAAAGATTGGATTTTTGGTCTGTGTGTGAGGGAAAGATGATGATGATGAATGGTTTGGAATCGTGAATGGTTTTATATATGCAGGATGAACAAGGTGAGTGCAAATGTAGAGGGTGGAAATTGGAAAACTTGATCCAAAGATTGGGTTTTTGGTGGGTTGGGATTCAAGGGTGTGTGTGAGAGAGAGGGAAAGAGAGAGGATGAGGTTTTGGTTTATGTTGGGCGGGAATAATGATGATGATGGTGATGAATGTTTGGCCTGGAATTGTGAATGGTTTTATGCAGGAAGAAGATGTCTGCAAATGTAGAGGGTGGAAATTGGAAAACTTGGTCCAAAGATTGGATTTTTGGTATGTTAGGATTCAGGGGCGTGTGTGTGAGGATGAGATTTTGGTTTATGTTGGGAGGGAGGCTGACGAGTAGAAAAATGATGATGATGATGATGATGAATGTTTGCCTGGAATTGTGAATGGTCTTTTGCAGGATCAAGGATTATGCAAATGCAAATGCTGGGGTGGAAATTAGAAAACTTGGTGCAAAGATTGGGTTTTGTGGGGGCTGTGTGTGAGGGAGAGAGAGGGGATGAGGTTTTGGTTTTATATTGGGGGGGGGGGGGGGGAGGCGCTGAGGAGTCGGGAAAAGAAGATTCAGGAATCAGGGGAGGGGAGACTAGTTCTTCAGTTGAGAGAATCTTCTTCTTCAGATGGAGAGAAAGGGTGGGGGACAGGGAGGATCGCCGAATGAAATCAGGTGGGGTGGGTTAGGAGTTAGGACTTCTCTCATGTTTAGGGTGCCACAACCACAATTAGAAACGCAGTTTGCGTGTTTTTTGGTAATTAGAACGAATTAAAAAACGCGTGTACTTTATAACAACCTTTTATTTTTTGGTCTGTACTTGATGTTAACAACCTTAGTTTATTAATTTTTCCTTGTTAACGATAATACAATTACAATGCTAAAATCACGTAAAAAAAAAAAATATTAGTAACAATAAATGAATGAATAGCATAATTCATGGGATAGAATAGTAAATGGTGGAGGGGTAGATATTGTATTGGTGGATCTGCTTTTCCATCATAACGGCTGGGCTTTTAAAGCAACTGTCATAACAACTTTGGACAGCTACTATTTGTGTGTTGTATACCATACTTGACACAATTCATTTACAGAAAAAACTTGCATACATCCTTATAAAGAAGCAAGGAATCAACCAGGAAGTCAAAAAAGAAATCCTCCATGATATAAAATATACGTTAAACAATAGAATGCAAAATTATTAATTTTTCCTTGTTAACGATAATAACAATTACAATGCTAAAATCACGTAAAAATAATAATATAAGTAACAATAAATGAATGAATAGCATAATTCATGGGATAGAATAGTAAATGGTGGAGGGGTAGATATTGTATTGGTGGATCTGCTTTTCCATCATAACGGCTGGGATTTTACAGCAACTCTCATAACAACTTTGGACATTTACTATTTGAGTGTTGTATACCATACTTGACACAATTCATTTACAGAAAAAACTTGCATACATCCTTATAAAGAAGCAAGGAATCAACCAGGAAGTCAAAAAAGAAATCCTCCATGATATAAAATATACGTTAAACAATAGAATGCAAAATTAATAATCATAAATTCAATAAATAAACAGTTTATTATTAAAAAATTTCTTCTAACTACTCACCACTTACACTATAGAAGACCTGAATCAAGCTTTATCTCACTCCTGACTTCAAATTTGACATGTATATATATTGTGGGGGAAGGAGGGGAGTGTTCGTCAAAATTAAGTTTGACTACATAGACGAAGCTGTTAGGTTTGAAGAAAAAGAATACCTTTAGTTTCATTATCTTAATTAATTATAGATTTCTTGTAAGACGATGCTCCTACACCGATGCTATTTGAGTAGATATCATTGATTTATTACTTAAAAAAATTTGACTCTGATTTATTACCTATAACTTGCAAAACAAGAAACATGTATAATCTTTACTATACATGTAAAATATACTACAAATTTTAAATGTTAAGATTAACATACGTTCAGACTTATACATAAGAAACTTGAATCAATTCTTTTTTTATCATAAATAATTGTAAAAAAAATCTTACAAATTTTAACTAATAATATTTATACATAATATTAAGATTTTTAAAAAAAAAAAAAACACCAGTTAACTGGCTATAATGGATAAAAATGAGTGCATCTAAATCTATTTAGTAGCACCGTAAACGTCTCTGCAGTGTTCTTGTCATATTGTGTTCCATGTTCTTAGAAGAAGAACACAATATCTAGGAACCAGAAAATAAGAAAAGAACACGTTGCAAGTTGGCAATAGCAATAAAATGGAAGGCAATGGCACTCTGAAAATTGTACATCTGAATATAAAAATACCGCATTATCACATAGCTCACAACAACCAATATGTTATATGCATAATTACAACAGACGTGTATCCACCCTGCAAATCTAATTCCCATGATAACCCAAGCCAATCTCAACAATCAAATCACATCAGCGTCTTCATGAAGGTACATGTGCACTGTGGTTGCAACCCCTCAAGGCCTAACATTACATGTGCATACAGAAAATGTCATGTCAGGACCTCAATGGAGAATGGAGTACTTATTTTTACTTAGGATTTTTGAAGCTGCATAACCGTGGGCTGGGGAACAGATTTAGTAAGATTCACATCCCCACCTCCATTAAGCTTAGGTTTATCCCTTATAGTCTTTTGCGTGCCACGTGTCCCTTTCAAATTAGTTCTAGTAGGATATCTGGCTGTTTGAGCCCCGGGACCTCCCCCTCCTAAAATAGATGAGAAATTAAATTTAGAAATGACTGGTTCTATCAACCTAACACAATCATTCAACCGGATTTGGCAATATCACATTGCTTATTATACTACCTTATCTACACAAGTATTTCAAAAATAAAGAAACTGTATCATTTGTGAATTTATTCATACCAGAAGATATTTACATAAACTTTCTAATCAAAATTGAAGAATAATTTCTTGGGGGGTTTACAAAGTATCAGTGATCAAGGTTCTATTTTAAGCAAATTTCCAATGATGTTAGGCAATTTGGAGAGGAGATAATCTAATTACATGAAGAAAATGCAAACAAAGAGAACAAACTCACCATTGTTAGGCAAAGATAATCGCTTTTTTGCCTGTTTATCTACCTGCGTGGTTCTCTCCTTTGGATTACTATGAGATCTTGACCGAATTTCAGGTCTTGAGTTGGCTTCTTCAACGGGATTTTGAACATTTGCATTAGCCTTTGGCTTAACAGACTGTGTGTTTGATGACTCTAGCAAACCAGCTGACTTACTAGGCGAAGAATCACAGCCGTCAGAAAGAGAGGGACCAGATTTCTGACTGGCAAGGTTTGGATGAATATTTGATGGAATTGGTTTTGCGTTAGCAGATCTTAACTGAGGCCTGATTTCATTTTTACCATCCATTGCTCCATTTCCGTCTGCCATTACTCCTTCCCTTGTATTAATGTCAAGAAAGCGATTCTCCCAAGGGCGTACAGCCATCCATCTTTCCAACCAATTCCAACCCCAACTAGTTTTATCAGGTTCAAACCCAGAGGAAACAGCCTGCTGCCTTGATCCTGCCTGCCACTGCAAAGGGGAAGCAAAAAAAGGAAAAATCTTACACCCAAGCTTGTGGTCTGAAAAGATGAACCAAAGGAAAGAAAAAGTAGAAAGAAAATAGGAGGATAACTAACGACTGACAGGGACAATATAAAATTCAATTTGAGGGAATTCTTGGACAGAAGTCGTGTATTCATTTTACTTCTAGGACTTTATTACCTCTCAATAACATCATCAACTAACCTTACTATTCTATTATATCAATATAACTAATTACAAGCCATAAAAATACCTAGCGTGCTTTAATAGTGTTTAAATTGGTTTATTTTCATTTTATTTGTATGGGAAAATTTTGGTCCATATTTACTATCAGTATTCTCTTCTGTAATTCTATTAACAAACTTGTATTTAGGATGGTCCAAAACAAAGAACATAGAGATCTAAATTAACCAAGCACCTCCTATTTGATGCTTTGAACGTTCAGATTGAAGTTCACATATTTGCATGACAAGCAATTACTTATGTCTCACAATGGAGAATAGCAATCAAGGACTTGATGAGAAAGATTAATGATGCTTTAATATATTTCAGATATTTCTTATTATGCAAGTTACAGAAAAATTAATTAAATTATAATGCCCACCCTCATAATTCAATGAAAGGCCATTGCAACTTTACCTGATGAGCTAGAGCATATGCCATGGCTCTCTCACGTTTGGCTGCAGCCTCCTGTCTCTTTAATATTTTGGCTTGAATTTCTTCAACAGATCCCACACTGTCACACCAACCTTCCTGTATCAAACAAGTACGAGCTACTATTACAGTAAGAGGAGCCTTGAAAGTATATTTGAAAAGAAAACTGCAATTTATACCATACCAACTACCAAGCAGAATGTATGGCATTTTTGCAGATACAGTTCTTCACGGAATTACCACCTTCATGAAAGTATTTTGAGCACGAATGGGATTCATATGCAACTAGATCAAAAGAAAAATTTAGTTGTGTCTAAAACCAATCAATGGCATAGAACTTTGTTTTGGTTTGTTAATTTTGGACATCCTCTTTTTTCTTCCTTCCTTCCATTCTTTATTTTCAATTTTGGTCTAGGTTTATCCAATAAAATTTCTGCAAGGAAACTATATATATATATACATACACATACACACCACATATATTCAACAACAACAACAAAGTCTTTTCCCACTAGGTGGGGTTAGCTATAACATCAAAAATACTATTGTGTTCTATCACAAATTATGTCTTCAAAAAAGCCATTTAAATCTAAATCATTTTTAATTATTTCACTGATAGTTTTTCTTAGTCTCTCTCTAACTTTTCTTCTTACTTATTTGAAGAGCAGTTCTCTCAAGTCCAGCAATATCTTTTTTCTGCTCTTAATTTTTGTTCTTACTGGCTTTATCTCCAATTAGTTAGCTCAGCTATGTCTCTTGATTCACAAGCTCTCAAAATCTCCCTCTCTTGGTATCTGTTTCTAAAATACTCTCTCCACTCTCCAGACTCCACTGCATATCTTCTGCCAATTTTATTTTTTCTTTTTTTCTTTTTTTATTTTGGTAATATTTTCATTTTTCTCCTATGTCCAAGTTTTTATGTTTCTCATCCAGATGTTCCTGTTAGACATGTCTCAGAGATTAAACTGGCACACTTCAGTCAATTGTTTTATGTTTATATTTTATTCCAAACTTAGTTTAGTATCTTGCTTTAGTAAAACACTAGGTTTCTGATAATGATCAATAGATTCAATTGAAAGGAGGAACAAAAACAAGTATTTTCTGATTTGCATGTATTATTGACACACAGCATAGTGGTATTGTATTTATACACTAGAAGAATTAAATACAACAGATAATTACAAGACAAATAAATGAGGCACCTATTCCCTAAGGTATAAACATTTCCTAAGTTCATGAACCAGAGAATACATGAACTTAATTAAATACAATAGCTATTTCCTAAACTCTTAATGGCAGTCCATGAACCTTTGGACGGTGGATTCCAACACTCCCCCTCAAGCTGGGAAATGGATATCAATCATTCCCAGCTTGCAAGTAAGTTGGTTGAATCGATCCGTTGGCAAACCCTTTGTTAACACATCTGCTAGCTGCTGCCCAGAGGGAATGTAGGCTGTTGTTATCATTCCACTATCCAACTTTTCCTTGATAAAGTGTCGATCTATCTCAATGTGTTTTGTCCTGTCATGTTGAACAGGATTATAAGCAATACTGATAGCCGATTTATTATTACAAAACAACTCCATAGGGCCTTCACACTTTATCTTCAAGTCATCAAGTACAATTTTCATCCATAACAATTCACAGATTCCTTGTGCAATAGCTCTAAATTCTGCCTCTGCGCTTGATCGAGCCACTACACTTTGCTTCTTACTTCTCCAGGTAACAAGGTTCCCACATAAGAATATGCAATAGCCTGATGTGGATCTTCTGTCACTTACCGAACCTGCATAGTCTGCATCAGTATAAGCCTCTATAGTCAAGTTTCCACTTCTCTTGAACAAGAGTCCTCTTCCTGGAGTGGCTTTGAGATACTGCAGTATACGTTCTACAGCCTGTAAGTGTCTCTCCCTCGGATCATGCATGAACTGACTCACAACACTGACCGCATATGCTAGATCTGGTCTAGTGTGTGCCAAGTAAATCAACTTCCCCACAAGTCTCTGATATTGGACCTTGTCAACCTTGGCACTCTCTTCTTCAGTGCTCATCCTGTGATTTTGCTCGATGGGAACACTTGCAGGTTTACATCCAAGTTTCCTTGTTTCCTTCAATAGATCAAGCACATACTTCCTTTGAGAGATGAAAATGCCTTGTTTTGAGTAAGCCACTTCAATCCCCAAGAAATACTTCAGTTTCCCAAGGTCCTTCATCTAAAATTCTGCAAATAATTTTTTCTTGAGCAGTTGTCTCTCAACTAAGTCATCTCCTGTAATAATTATATCATCAACATAAACAAGAAGTATAGTCAGTTTTCCTTCTTGTGAATGTTTGAAGAAAAGTGTATGATCTCCTTGGCTTTGCTTGTAACCCAGCAATACCATAGCTTTTGTGAATCTTCCAAACCATGTTCGGGGAGACTGTTTTAGCCTATATAAAGCCTTCCTCAATCTGCAAACTTTGTTTGTTCCACTTGTGGGACCAAAACCTGGGGGAATCTCCATGTATACCTCCTCCTCTAAGTCTCCATGCAAGAAAGCATTTTTGACATCAAACTGGTGTAGTTCCAACCCAAAGTGGGCAGCAAGAGAGAGTAAAATACGAACAGTGTTCATCTTTGCCACTGGAGCAAATGTCTCCTCATAATCAATGCCATAGGTCTGAGTGTATCCCTTTGCCACTAATCTTGCTTTATACCTGTCTAGAGTACGATCTGACTGGTACTTTACAGTGTAGATCCATCTACTCCCCACTGGTCTCTTTTCCTTTGGTTTCTCAACAATTTCCCATGTTCCGTTTCTTTCCAGAGCTTGCATCTCCTCACTCATGGCTTGAATCCAATTCTTATCCTTCAATGCTTCTTGTACTGTTCTAGGGATTCTGATAGAGTCAATGGCTGCAATAAAGCTTAGGTGCTGCAAAGAAAGGTTTGTGGAGGAAACAAATTTAGAAATAGGATACTTAGCACAAGATCTTTTCCCTTTTCTCAATGCAATAGGTAAGTCATCATCAACATTAGGATCACAATTATCCAAAGGAATAGGTTTAGAATCAATAGATTCAAAATGAATGAGACTAGTGTTTTCAGTACTTACCATGGGTTCGGATATTTGGGGTTGCGGCTGGATCAGTTCGGGTTGTTTTTTCCTTTTATACACCAGTTTTGGCGAGCTTGCTCTAGTCTCAGGAGCTAATTCCTGTGTATCAGAAGGCATATCCGAATATTGGAGCAAGGGAATATCTGAAGTTTGGAGCAAGGGAATGTTGCTTTCTGGAAAGATCTCAGCTTCTGAATCAGATGTATTATTCTCCCCCTGAAGCTGAGAGGAACTGAAGAAAGATTGATTTTCTTGGAAGGTGACATCCATGGAGACATACACTCGACGAGAGGCAGGGTGATAACATTTGTATCCCTTCTTGTCAAGAGCATAACCAATGAACATGCATTTAATAGCACGAGGGTCAAGTTTGCCCCGATGCTGACGATGGACATGAACAAAAGCAACACAGCCAAAAACACAAGATTCAAGACTTTGCATAATAGGAACAGATGGAAAATATGTTTTCATGACATGAACAGGACTCAAACCACCAAGAATTCTAGAGGGTAACTGATTTATTAAATATGCAGCAGTCAAAACAGCTTTCCCCCAATATGAATTTGGAACAGACATTTTAAACAATAAGGCTCTATTAATTTCAAGCAAGTGTCGATTTTTCCTTTCAGCAACCCCGTTTTGTTGGGGGGTATCAACACAAGTAGTTCATGAATAATGCCATGTTGTTTAAGAAAGGTGGAGAAATTTTGATTCACATATTCTCTACCATTATCAGACCTCAAACGTTTAATTGTTTTATCAAATTGAGTTTTGATCATATGATAAAACTGGATGAATAAATGGTACACGTCTGATTTATCTTTCATTAGAAAAATCCAAGTAACCCGAGTGCGATCATCAATAAATGACACAAACCATTTTGCACCAAAAATGTTAGGAACAGAAGCTGGACCCCAAACATCAGTATGGATAAGAGAGAAAGGTTCATTGCTTCTATTACCATTTGAAGGAAAACTCACTCGATGGTGTTTAGAAAATTCGCACACATCACAATTAAAGGACTCAACTGACTTATTTAAAAACAAAGCAGGAAACATAGATTTAAGTAAAGTAAATGGAGGGTGTCCAAGACGTTTATGGTGGAGCCAAATTTGGGAAGCACATGACTTGGAACAAGTTTGACGACAGGAATGTTGCAACTTTTATCTAGAGCCACTTGATGCTTCCATCTCAAGGTAGTACAACCCTCTCTGTTCCTTAGCAACCCCAATCGTCCTTCCCGTGATAAGATCCTGAAAAACACAATGAGAGTGGGAAAAGGTTACAGCACAATTGAGGTCTTTGGTAAGTTTACGTATTGAAAGAAGGTTGGATGAAAGTTTAGGAACATGAAACACATTTTTCAAAATTAGCAATGGACTAAGTGCAACATTACCAAGGCCAACAACTGATGTATGAGAGCCATCAGCTACAGTTATGTGATGATTACCAGAGGTGTTTTTATATGAAGAAAAATGAGAAGAGCAGAAGGTCATGTGATCAATAGCACCAGAATCAATAATCCATGAATCCTCATGAACAAGTTACCATAAGTATGGGAGGATAAAGAACAAAAAATCTTACCATTCATGACAAGAGAGCAAGATCCAGAAGGTTTACTAAGAGAAGCCATAAGAGACCTTAAGTGTTCCAGTTCCTCCTTGCTAAGAGTAGAAGTGTCATCTTTCACATGTTTGGCTTCCACTTCTGATTCAGAATCTATAGAAGTCAAGTGAGCCTGTCCTCGAGAAACATTTTTAAATCCTCCTGTGTGGCTAAGAACCTGATCTTTCCCATGGAGTTTAAAACAATTCTCCTTGGTATGACCAGACTTCTTACAATAGGTGCACCAGCGATTAGATTTGAAGGAGGATGAAGAACTAGATCCTATTTTGACAAATTTTAGTGTTGATCCATCAGTTGACTTTTCATCAAGCATAACTGCTTTTCGACTTTCTTCCCCACGGATTGTATAGAACACTTCTGATAAAGTAGGCAACTTTTCTTTTCCCAAAATCTGAACCCGGATAGGGTCAAACTCTGGATTCAGTCCTGAAAGGAACTCAAAGATCCGATCTCTCTCAACAAATTCGGCCAAGGTGGTTGTATCCTTACTACACTCCATCTTCAAATTCTGATACTGATCTAATTCAATCCATAATCCATTCAGAGTGCCATAATAATCAGTCATCGAGAGAGATCCTTGTTTAGTGTTGAAAATTTTTGTCTTCAACTCATAACAAGCAGAGATATCCTTTTTCATGGAAAAGGTTTTACTGAGATTATCCCAAATTTCCCGGGGCGATAGCAAGAACATATAATTTCTGCAAATTTCAGGAATCATGGAGTTCCAAAGCCAAGTCATAATGAGAGAGTCTTCATCGTGCCATGTCTCAAGCTGTGGATCATTTTTATCAGGAGCCTTCCCTTCAATGTGGTTCAACTTTCGCCTTCCTTTTAGGGTGGTTCGAATGAGCTGAGCCCATTAGAGATATTTTTTTCCATTGAGACGGAAACTTGGTTGAAGGACTGGAAGGTCACTTGGGTTCAAGATTGAATGCTGGGTCTGTGATACGGTTGATTCAGCTTCTGTCATGGTTATGGCAGCAAGGGTAGGTAGAAATGGTTAAAGACAAAGGTGACTGTTTTAGGGTTCTGGTGGGTGGAACAGAACAAGGGGACGCCGACGAGTAGATCTGGGCAAGAACGGCGTTTAACAGATGTCGGGAAGGCGGCGCATGGAGCTCACGCGCGGACAGGGGCAGGGGCATGTGGTGGCGCGTGGAGGCGCGTGCGGCGGTTTCAGGAAGTGGGTTTTCTGGGTTTGGACGGTCGGAGCTTTCTGAGAGGATTGGTGGCTGTTGTTTGGTGAGAAATTGAGTTAAAAATGGGTTTGGTGTGTTATCAGGGAATAGGAAGGGACGAACTCAAAAAACAGAACAATGAAGGCTTCTTTGACAAAGGATACACGTGCAATGAAGACACAACAGAAGAACAGGTCCTGCAATGAAGGCAAGGAACCTAATGAAGCTTAGCAATGAAGGCTAAGGCAGCGGAAGAAGAAACAGAGACTCCCAGGGTCGGGAGCTCTGATACCAAATTGAAAGGAGGAACAAAAACAAGTATTTTCTGATTTGCATGTGTTATTTACACACAGCATAGTGGTATTGTATTTATACACTAGAAGAATTAAATACAACAGATAATTACAAGACAAATAAATGAGGCACCTATTCCCTAAGGTATAAACATTTGCTAAGTTCATGAACCAGAGAATACATGAACTTAATTAAATACAATAGCTATTTCCTAAACTCTTAATGGCAGTCCATGAACCTTTGGACGGTGGATTCCAACAGATTCATTAACAAATAAGAAATAGGGATAGCAGGTAGTCATGGCTCACGAGAAATTAACAAAAGTTGATACTGAAAAACTAAATACAGAGTAAGGGAATGACCAGAAAATGACAACAAACATTAGATCTAAACGCCTCTATATTATGTAAAGTAATACATTATTGCAACTTAACTCAAGTGCCAAAAAGCAAGAAGGAAAAGGGTAGATCCTATTTCCTAATCTTATCAATCAAACAAGCACCTCAAATTCATGAAGCTCAATTTTCCTATACCCATCCCAGAGAAATAGATAACAAAACAAGGAAAAGAATAATGAAAGAGATGGAAAGTATTCCATATTCAAAAGCAAGATCACTCTGGTAATAGTACTGCTTACTTCTGTTTCTCGAACACGAGCTTCATTTGCAAACTGTTGCTGAAGTTTCTGTTGTGCTGTTTGACTTTCCAATGCCAAGCGAACACGCCTTGCCCGAACACGAGCCTGAACCCTCACCAAAGCTTGCATACAACGGAGAGTTATCGCAGCTTGTTTTCTCACTGCATGGCCTCTTACAAGGGCTTGAAGCCTTACCAATCCTTTCAAAGCTCGTAATGCTCTTCTGGCCTGCACATAGAACAAAAGTCTCCAGCTTGGTCAAAGTTGTTGGCAATAAAGCTCTTAAAGTGATTAGAATAAGTTTCAGAATAAATAAAGGAGTAAAAATAAAATAAAAGAAAGAAAGAAGTTCCATAAAGATATGAAGTGCACTTGAAGATAAACCAAATTAAATTATGATTACAGAAATATAACATCCTAGAGTTAGATATAAATAAGTTTGGTCAACCACTATAGTACCTGAGTTTTCAAAGTAAAAAAGTGATTTTTCAGTGATAAAAGTGATACAAAGAAAAGGAAAGTACAAAACAGAGGAGAAGATATCCTCTTGAAGTATAAAGAGAAAAAGAAAAAGAAAAAAAAAAAGAGAGTAAATGTTATCAAATCAATAATGCCCTCCAATCACATTGAAATAGAAGAAAAATAATTAACACAACAATTTCAGTTACAATAAATTAAGCTAAACTGCTATGAAAAATTACCAGAAATCCTCGAAATGCTGTTTGAATGCATGTTGCAGCCCATTCCTCCCTCATAATTTGTTGATTATGTGCAGCTTCCTGTGTTTGTTGTGAAGTAGAAGGTGAATGATGAGCATCAAGGTTTGCATGGGCATCAGCATCTCCAATAGGTGGAGTAACATCATCATCAAACTCATTTTGAAGTTTACTATTGTCAATTTCGATGGGATGCTTTCTCCGATGTCGAAACTTGCCAACCTTCTGATCATTGAAAAGTACAAAATTTTTAAAAAAACTATAAAAGTTGTTCTATGCTATGTAACACGTAGTTATACAGTTGCCAAAAGGGAGAAGTTTGTCAAGCAATGCATTATACAAACAAAGGCAAGAACCCTAGAAGGGGACTTTCGAAAATGATCAATAAAATCAATGCAAACCCATTAACTTAGAAATTAATAGTTTAACAATATGGAAAGTGGAAACATAATTCAGAAATTAATGTTGAGTCTTGTAAAGCATTCGCAAAACTTTTCCATTATCCATTGAGGTGAAAAAGGAGAAGGTTATGCTATTAACAACAGAAATGATTGTTTGTTAACAGCAAATTCACTACAGGAGTTAACAAGGGTAGACAAAATTATTACTACAAAATTCAATGAATGATAAAAGCAGAACCTTACAATTACTTTGAATGTCTAACTTATATAGTTCGCAACATTGACATCAGAGCTTTGTGTGTTGGGATAGATACCAATATAGTAAAATGTATACTCAGATTAATACTTAGAACACATATATATCTGGGTTTCCATAAGTGATAAACCACAACTTAAGCCAAAAGCACCGATGTGACAATTATGCTTGCTACCAGAAAATAAAAAAATGTAAAACTATTAAAAGTTAGGAATAGAAGTATAAAAAAGAAATAAAAGAGACTAGAGAGAGAGCTACACTCACATTTCCATCCTTCTCCGAAGACTCTGCCTTTTCTGATTTCCTTAGACCAACCAATGCTTTAATCCACTTCCCTGAGACACCCATAGTGTCGTTCACTTTATCTCAATCTAGCACTAACCTAGTAAACGAATTTGCTGGCCAAGTCAGTGCAAAAGCAGTTGATTAATATATATAACCTTAATTAGCCAAAAGGTGAATAGTATTGAACTGAGGTACGGGAATGATGAAGCAAGTAGCAAAGGATCAATATAAGCACACGCTTAACTGATAAAAACTATTTACAAGTTGCAACCAATCAAGTTGCATTCATCGTAGGATGAGGACTTGGGCTGACACAGTTGCTACACATTAGGTGAAAGTCCACCTTTTTTAAATGAAATTAGTAGTTTGTTTCCTTGCTATTTTGGGACCTTAATACTAATAATAATTGATCAAGACATTGGCTGCATATGAAACAAAGTAGTCAAAACAAGGGTGACCATGTGATGAATAGCTCCAATATTGCAAAGCCAAATTTGGTGTTATAGGAGATCAGGCATCAATTGCAAATCAGGCCAGCCTAGTAAGGTTCTTCCAACACCATATCTAGACCCGGATGAACATTTTCTTCCCTCTTCCAACCTAAACCATTCCCAAACCCACTTTGGGACTTGTGTTTCTTCCCCCCCCCCCCAAAAAAAAAAAAAAATTGAGGGTTGTTGTGAATGGAAAACCTAATAAAATTCAAAAGCAAATTGTTCTAGAGGTCAATTAAAATTATTCACAATGAACAAGTCCTGATGGAATAACAATATATAATAATATAATAGCATCATTCATGCGGAGGAACAAAGGATTGACATTCTGAAAAAATGAAATTAATGAAAGCAATCCAACACTATATTTTCTCATCCTCACAGTGTGAAAGCCTATACTGCAAAGCTGTTATAGTTCCTCATACACCTACCTCTGTATATCAATCCCCAGACCTTGACTGCTTTGAAGCAATCATTGATTCATTCTGAAAAAGATGACCAGGACACCAAGGTTAAACTCCTAAGCAACTAAGCTCCTTAATTTTTGCCTCCAATACTACCAATCCCATGTTATAAAAAAAACCCCACAAGGCAAATCTCAGAGGATTTCAAACTCCAAAGCACCAAAACTACCCGTCCACAAACTGTTCACCACTACAAATTCAAAAAAGACGTGCATAGAAACTGTGTCTGCACAAAGCATGGCAAAAATGTCTTTTCAACCCATTTACAAGTAATTGACATTGTAACTGCATACAAGAATCATTGCTTGTAACATCAGGTAAAAAGCATCATAAAAAGCGACAGATCTTACAACAACAGAGATTATGGCAAGTAAACAAAACATATGAGATGGGTAATAATAGCCAACCATTAACCAAGGATGTTGACAATAACTGTTTGACTCGGTTGCTTGTGAATCAACTCGGAGTTTGACATAAATGCACAATTAAACTAGGTTGCTTAAGAACAATTTAATGACCATTAAAACCCCAGAAGTTCATGGAACAGAACAAAACAATGTCCAAGTCCAAGCAAGTAAGACAATAATCTCAATTATCCAATGCTGCAAAAAAGATTGAAACTTTTGAGAGGAAAAAGGAACCCAATTAGGCAGGAAAACAGTGCAGATCCAGAGATGGGAAAGTTGAAGCTCAATTCACCTGAAACACTGAAACTGATGGTGGGAAGAGAGAAAGTGTGAGTGAGCTAAATCAAAAGCAGGCGATACCCTTTAACTTTTAGGCGTTGATCCATGACTCAGTGAGTCAAATACCGGGTTCTCTCATCCGAATTCTGCAGCTTTGAAAGGATTTATTTCTCTCTCTTTAATCTTTATCACTTCACTCTCTCTCTCTCTCTCTCTCTGTGTGTCTGGGAATTTAGCTTTTTTTTAAGGTGCTTTTCATTTTGTGTTACGGATACAGGTCGTAAGAAAAAACAAGTGCCGGCAAAGTGGGCAGAACAGGTGTCTTCTAACGTGCGCCGGGGGGGCGGTGGGGAGCAGAGAAAACGATGTCGTGTCGGGATCGGTGAGGACTGAGGACTTGTCGCTGTCACCCCCACTCTTATGAGGGCCATGCCCATAGGCCAAAGCGAGTCAATCACGGGGACCTCTCTAACCAATCCGTTCATTTTGTAAAATTAATTAATCTAATGCTCGTTTGATTAGGAAGAAAAAAGCACACAGAGGAAGGAGGTTTTGTTTTTTTGGGGTTCATTTAAAGCATTTCTTCTTGAGGGCTTAGAATCAACCTTATATTTATGGTGCATCAGTGTATTAAACCATAACACGTGAAATTAATAATTATACAGGTGATTAAATTAAATTTAATATATTATTTAATATATTCTTAATTAAATTCTAATAGTTCAGAATATTATTTTTATAACTTTTAAAAAAAAAATTCGTATTCAATGATTACAATGAAGCAAGCAATTTTGACTTTAAAATGATAAAATAGAACTATGTATTTGTAAAAATAGAGGCAATTTGTGTTTTTTGGGCACAATTTGAAGGTTGTGACTTCCAAATCAGCATACAATTATGATTGTTTTATAAATACTTTATTATTTAAAGCAAACATAAAATGTTAATATAGATAAACACTTGATGTATAACTAGACGCGTTATTTCAAGTGACATCTAGACTAACTAGTAAGTATGTATATTAATTTTTATAATGATTGATATTTTCTTTGTATAAGGCAATTAAGTGTAATATTAGAAAAGAATCTTGTTGAGTAATAAGAGATCGAGATCATGATTAAGACTAACTAACACATTTGTTTCCATTTTCATGCTTGTTTTTCATGTAAACATTTCACTATCTATCATTCGTAAATAGGAAAGAGGAATTGTGTATCCCTCTGATCATTGTTATTCAAATCCACTAAAAATTCTATTGAAGTCTTTAAGTTACTTTCAGTTATAATTTGCTGACATCTTTTTTCCTAAGTCAACTTTAAACGGTTAGACCATTGAAGATACTTATAGTTTAGTTTTGAATCAGCTTATCTTATTTTTCTAAAAAAAAAAATCATTCAAGAAAAACTGTTGATTGAAATTTTATTTTTAAGTTCAAAATAAACTAATCCATACATTCATAATTCATGATTAGTATAAATAATATTTTAGTACAATGATAACAAAAAAATTTAATTTCATGACATCATGTAAATGATCTAAAATTTTTACTGCTAATCCAATCTTATAAATAATTTGTATTATTTGTATGCAATTAATTAAAGAGAAAATTATATTGGAACAAGCATCACTATTTTAAATTTTTGCATAAAATATAAAAAATATATATTTTAGACACAAAGACTCATATGCGGTTTAACAACCCTAAAGTTAGATCTGGCGCTGCTGAATGCAACCAAGGCAGTTTCACTTTTGTAAAGGCTGATTTGACTATATTGTTTTATTTTCCATTCAAAGTGATTTGACTATTTTAATTCGCATGCCATGCACGCTTTTGTAAAAGGGCTGAAACTCGCGCTCTTGAATTATTGAATACCAACGCCCACTTTTCCCCACACATTGAACACTCGAGCATTTTTTTCTCCCTCATGCACAGCATTTTCATATCATTGGATGATCCGACTAAGATATATAATAAGAATATAAGATCTATTTCTTACTCCTTTGTCACATCCTTCCTCCCACAAGGCATGACATGGTTTTGAAAAAGAACCTAAATTCAACAAAACCAGAGTAGTTTTTGTTTCTTCTTAAACAAGGCCATGACTAAATGTACCATCTCGTCAATGACATCTTGTGACATATAAATTTAATTATCAAGTTGTTCATTGACGGTAGTTTGACGCTTAGAATCAAGTTAAAAGTCAGCTTCAAACTTGAAATTATACCTCCTAATTCTAAATTTTACGTTTTTTGTATTTTTTTTATTAAAATATTTTCACATGCATTATTGTCATGATGAGATTAACTTCTAACTGAAAGTGGCGGTTTGATAAAATTCTCTTCGAAGTAACAATTTTAATATTCTAAAAAATTTGAAAGTATAATTTTATATAACAGCTTAAAAATATTAAATAAAGTATTTTCAAAATTTATGAACTTACAACACAAGACTTCAAGTGGTTGTTTGTTTTTCTTTTTTCTTTTTGGGCGAAGACACAACTACATGAGACTACAAGCTAAGTTGAGTGTTATCATGAATTTTTTTGTTTTTAGTCTTTAATCAAGTATCTCTAAAAATATTATTATGAGACTAACTTAAGTACTTTTACAACTAAGAAACCCTCTCAATAATTATTTTTATCAATGTGTTAACATGAGTTTTTATATATACGTAATTATAAGCACAAGAATTTCAAAATCAAATTAGTTTATATTTATAATACTTCAAATAAACGAGAAAATAAGGGAGGATTGTAGGGTTGAGGGGGGAGATGACAGAGATAATGTTGATAAAAAGGAGAAGGAAATTCTTAGAATCAATAAGAAGATTGAGGAGTTGGAAAAGGTTACTGCGTGGAAGAAATTAAGTTGAAGGAATAGGTCAAGGAGAAAAATAATTTGGAGGATCACTAGACAATGGGCCTGGGCTACTAACATATTGAGTTTCTTATAACCAAAACAAAAACTAGTATAGGCCACAAACTTTATGTCCAAAAAAAAAAGACTCAATTCAGCTATCATTTGGGTAAGCCCAAACCATGTCAACATTTAACTCAGTCATCTCATATATTTGGTTAGGTTGTAAAAAAAAGTAAAATTTACAAAATTTACTGAAAAATTATCAATAATTAAAGATTGAAAGATAGTTATTAGATAAGTGAAAGTGATAAGAATTAGTTATTCATTAAAGAATCAATAATAATATAAATTTAATCTGATAAAAACTCTAACAAAAACATTATAACTATGTAGTATTTTCATTGAATTAATCTATTTTCCTTGATTCATTGTCACAACTCTAAATAAAGGATAACAAGACGTTAATTAACAATCCACTGAATCAAGTAATTTTTGAAGAAAAACAAAGTAAAAACCACAAAATCAAGTAGTTTAATTATTTGTTTGTTTGTAATTTTTCTGCTAGTTATTTTTGTAGGTAAGCCAATGGAAGACTAGCTAAAAGCCTAAACAACTTGTGAACCGAAATGGTTGATAGCTGATGTACCAACTACCTAGGACAAAACGGAAGTCAAGTTTGGGTTCTGGCTGGCGCCAAAAGAAAGAAAAATTAATTAATAATTAATAATTTAAAAAAGAAAAAAGCAAAACAAAAAACAGAAAAAGGTAGCTCCGTAGCGTTTCCTAGAGCTTGCTAGGAAGGATCTAGAACAAATTCCGACGTCGACCAAAGTTCCAGATCCAACGGTCCACGCTTTTCTCACCAAAACAACAAAAATTCTAGATCCTTCTGTAGGACCTCATAAATCATAGCCGTCCATTAATAAAACCCTAAAATTAATTCAATTTAATTTAATTGCGTGCCGGTGCCACTTTAAATTCATAATATATGCGAGGCTGAGGATCAGAATAACCTTGGCGTTGTGCTTCTTCTCTTCTATTCTCTTCAGATCTATTCGAGACTCTAGTTCTGCGTTTCACTTTCTTCTTCATTCTGGTGAAAAACTAGGGTTCGATCTGTGAGATAAAGATGTTTGGGAGGACACCGAAGAAGAGCGACAACACGAGGTACTATGAAATCCTGGGCGTCTCGAAGAGCGCTTCTCAGGATGATTTGAAGAAGGCTTACAAGAAAGCCGCCATTAAGAATCACCCCGATAAGGGCGGTGATCCTGAAAAGGTATATCAACTCATTCCCATCATCTTAGGTTTTTTTCAATTTTTCCTTTGATTTATATATATTTTCTGATTAATTTGGTGCTGTAGGGATAATTATTGAGCTTACTTGATAATTCTCAACGATGCACTACTATATTGCTGTTGAATACTGTGATTAATTTAGGATATATAGCAATAATTAGTTTTCGTGATTGATTTAGGGTTAAATTTCCCCGATTTTGTTTAACTATCTAGACAAGTTTAGAATTGTGTTTGCTTGGGAAGAAATTGAGGTGGGGTTTGGTGGGTAATTTATGCTTTTGTTGCTAATTCGTGTTGTTAATCTTTTTTATTGCCTTTTATAGCGGTCCTAGTTCCTAGTTCCACTCTATGCTGTTCCTAGTGTAGTGAGATTGCAAAAGCACGTGAAGCAAGGCTTGGCATGTTTATTTATTTATCTATTTATTTTTGGGATGTAGTTCAAAGAGCTGGCCCAAGCTTATGAGGTTCTGAGTGACCCTGAAAAGCGTGAGATATATGATCAATATGGTGAAGATGCTCTTAAGGAAGGAATGGGTGGTGGCGGTGGCGGCCATGACCCCTTTGACATCTTCAGTTCTTTCTTTGGTGGGAGTCCATTTGGCGGTGGTATGATTATAATCAATGCTCTTTTCATTGAGACTTGGGTTCATCATCATTGTATACTTTGTTTGTCTTAAAGGATTATCACTTATGTGAACAGGTGGTAGTAGTCGAGGGCGGAGGCAGAGACGTGGAGAAGATGTGGTTCACCCCCTCAAGGTCTCCTTGGAGGACCTTTACCTCGGGACATCAAAGAAGCTGTCCCTTTCTCGAAATGTCATATGCTCAAAGTGCAGTGGGTGGGTATCATATCATGCAATTAGATTTTATTGCTTGCATAATTGTTTGTTGTCCATTTCAAACTCAGGATTTCTTACATTAGTGGTTGGTTATAATTGATTACAGCAAAGGGTCTAAGTCTGGTGCTTCCATGAAGTGTGCCGGTTGTCAAGGAACTGGTATGAAGGTTTCTATTAGACACCTTGGCCCCTCTATGATTCAGCAAATGCAGCATCCTTGCAATGAATGTAAGGGTACTGGAGAAACTATCAGTGACAGAGACCGCTGCCCACAGTGCAAGGGAGAGAAGGTTGTCCAAGAAAAGAAAGTACTTGAAGTTATTGTGGAGAAGGGAATGCAGAATGGACAGAAGATTACATTCCCTGGTGAAGCTGATGAAGCGGTATGTTGAAAATCTCGGTTATACTGACATTGAGCTTTGTGGATTATAGAATTTAGACTGACTTTGAGCTGTTTGTGTTTTGCAGCCGGATACAATTACTGGGGATATCGTCTTTGTCCTTCAGCAGAAGGAACATCCCAAGTTCAGAAGAAAGGGCGAAGATCTTTTTGTGGAACACACTTTGTCCCTCACTGAGGCTTTATGTGGCTTCCAATTTGTGCTGACTCACTTGGATGGCCGGCAGCTCCTCATCAAATCAAACCCTGGGGAAGTTGTCAAGCCTGGTATGTAAATGATTCACATCTGGCCTGCATGTCGCTCAATTTTGCTCTGTGATTACAATGGCGATTTTTTTATGTGCTATAAAAAAAATTCTAATTTTTGCTGTGGCATATATATGCAGATTCATACAAGGCAATTAATGATGAGGGAATGCCGATGTACCAGAGGCCCTTTATGAAGGGAAAGCTTTACATTCACTTTACTGTGGAATTCCCTGATTCTCTAAATCCTGATCAGGTTAAGGCTTTGGAGGGTGTTCTGCCACCAAAGCCTTCATCACAGTTAACAGACATGGAGCTGGACGAGTGTGAGGAGACTACACTTCATGATGTCAACATGGAGGAGGAGACAAGGAGGAAGCAGCAGCAAGCTCAGCAGGAGGCGTATGACGAGGATGATGATATGCCTGGTGGTGCACAGAGGGTACAGTGCGCCCAGCAGTAGTGACTTCTGTGGCAGAAGTAGACTAAGAGATGATGATCATGAAATGTTAATGTTCTTTAACCGTTGTGTGGGCTAAACATAAGTAGTGTTTGATCAGATGATTTTGAGAAAGTAAGAGTGTACTTCTTATTTTGCTGTCGAAGGGATAATTTCCATTCTGACATCCTAAATACTTTATTCTATATTTCCATATTTTGGGTTATTTTTTTGAAAGATTTGTGTTTTATCTATTCCAATGTTACTCTGTTAGTTGACGAAATTGATTCTCCAAGGGCAACCAAAGTGAATATCCGAATATTCTCCCTAGAAGTATGCTTTTCAAGCAAAACAAGTAATGGACCTGGTAATGGGGAATATTTCTGCAGGTATCAAAATAACTGTTGAAGGGTTTATTATGCCTTGATTTTATTTTGACGAAAAAGAATTTATTTTTTTTAAATCTAAGAAAAGTACTTTTTTTATTATGTTTGGATGAATTCTATTTTTTAAAAAGTAAAGTACTAGAAGATTTTTTAATTTAGATTTTAGTGTTTTTCTAAAATATAATTTTATGGACCTTTTTTTGGTACCTTTATTTTTTAAAGGTACAGTATTCTTTAGTCAAATTATGTTATTTATAATTTATTTATTAAATAAATTTTTATTTTGATTGATTTTATTTTTACTTTTTTAATATTCAACTTCGAAGTTTAACTTTCAATTTTATATTTTTTTTAAATTTTTATTTATTGTGTTATTTAACTTATTAAAAATAATAAAAACAAATCACATAAAAATGAATTAATTTATTAAGTTATAAATCATTATTAATAAATTATTTTATAAAATTAACTAAAAATATTATACAAAATTAATAAGGTACCAATATCTTTTAAAAAACAGAAGTATTGAAAGAATTTTTTTTTATAACTTAAAAAATTGTTCAATCATTAATTTTTTTAAATATTAAATTTAAATATAAAATAAATTTTATTTTTTAAAAAATATTTTAAAAAGATGTTTTAGAAGCTATGGTTTTAGTTTTATAAAAATTCCTACAAAATATTTTGGGCTAAGTAAGTCGTATGTTTTAATTTCTATAGACCGTTCATATTGGGTTAATAAAAAAGATAAGGCCTGTTTGGTTTTACCGTTTTTCTGTTTTTATTTTCATAAAAAATAGGAAATATGAAAAAAAAAACATGTTTGATTGGTCATTTTTATTTTCAATTTCAAGAAATGGACTCCATATTTATGGAAATATTAAAAACAACAAAAAGTCGTTTCTAACGTTTTTCAGAAAAGATGCGATAGCAAGTTTGCCATTATAACCAACGCGGATGCTATGGTGCACCATTCTATTTTTTGGTACATCATATACATTTGAATTTACTTACAATAATAAGTTATTTTTGTTGTTTCAATTTTTTTTTGGGCTTTGTTTTACAAACCACTTTCGGTCAGCCACCTTCGGACGGCCACCTCTTGCAAGCCACTGCCGGTTACCTCTGGCCGGCCACCTCAGCTGGCCTCTCATTGACCATTGTCGGTCACCTTCGGTTGACTATTATTTATTTTTTTAAAATTATATAATCACAAATAATTTCGAGTTAAAATTATATTAATTTTTATATTTTTTATAAATAATCGTATATATTTAAAACTCTATAAATTTTAATTGGTAATAATTATACATAATAATATAATTTTCTTTGCGTAAGTGTGTAATGAGTTTTTAAAAAATATATTTTTTTAACTGATAATGTTATCAAATTTTAACTAGTAAAAAAAATTACCAATGTTCATTGGTAATATTTACACACGATAATATTTTTTAAAAAATGTTATTTTTTTCTTAAAATTATAATTATATTTGTTAAAAAATTTTATAAATTTTAACGATAATATTTATACGATTATATAACTTTAAAAAAAATGAGATGACCGATGGTGGCGGACGATTCTTAGATCAATGGCTTACTTGTGGTGACAAGCGTCAGACAATGACCACAACCAAATCAACGACAGTGGTGGTAGTATGTAAAAAATAAAAATTAATAATAAAAAAACCAAAAAAAAACTTGAAATAAAAAAAAAACTTACTTAGCAAGTTTCTTGTACTTGATCTAAGTTATTGATATTTTTTATAATTAAATTAATGACTTAGATCAAGTGGTGTACCATACATCATCTTTTAGAAGATGTATATTAAACACCACCTTATAACCAAAGTCTTCATCTCTTTTATTTCATTTATTCTCTATAGTTTATAGTGAACTTGACGCTCTCATCCCCCTCTCTCTCTCTCTCTGCTTCCATCCCCTCCTCCGAGGCTTGGTGGTGGATCTGGGTCGCAGTGGTTTGATCATGTTCAGTGGTTTGAGTGGAAATGAGAATGAAAATACCATCAATAAATAATGTTTTCAAAATCATGGAAAACTGGAAATGAAAATAGAAAATGAAAACTGAAAACGTTTTCACAAACCAAACATGCCCTAATTGACCCGAATCAGAGCGAACCGGAGCCTTTTTATTTTGAAGTATAAAATTGAGATCGAATTGGCCCGTTTGAACTAAGCCCTATTTTTGTTAAAAGCCCGAAAAATTGAATGAATACCTAAACCCAAAAATGAGTTTCACCTAAATGTCCATTGTGGGCTGACCATTGGTCATTGGACTCCTATGTCTTGTAGTAGTAAAAGATGCCATGCTCTGCATGCTTATTATTATTATTATTTTTTGTTGTTTTAATAAATATAAATTTTACTTGTTAAAAAATTTAAAATAATTTTTTTAAATAAAAATAAAATAAATACATTTTTTAAAATTTTCAATCATTTAATATTTTATTTTAACTTGTTAAATAAATGTGAACACTTATTAACAAAATCTTTTAAATATTATTATTTCACTATGTTATGTTAAGCTTTGTTTGGTGTGAGTGAGCCCATGTTGGGGGGGCCTCGGATTCAGTAACAGCTAAGCATATTTAGTGTCTGACCTGTCTGTCCTTTCCCTCACTCTCCTTCATCTTCTTCTTCTTCTTCTTGCAAGTACAAGAACCTCTTCTCCTTCTTCATTCCACTCTCTGTCTGTAATCCATGGAGTTTCAGTCTCTTCCCAAGCTCTACCTTCTTCTATGCTTATCCATCCTCTTCCTTTCATCTTTTCACGCTCAAGCTAAGGTTAACTTCAAATACTGCGGTACTATTTCACCTCTCTCTCATTTGACTTTTTATTATTATTTCTTTTTTGGGTGGATTTAATCTCGATCAGTTCAAGATAAGGATTTTAGATTTTGTTTCTTTAATTGTCATTCTTGTAATGTTTAACTTTATTAATTACTCATCTGCTCACTGTATTTTCTACTGTCCTTTTTTGGGGGGGGGGGAATTGCATGGCTCTGCAATTCTCAGATTGCAAATTTTGATGATTATGTGATGTCATGTGTATGCTTCAGAGCTGGCAGCAGTTGTACCTATGACTATGATCATGTTTGTTCAGATTTGTTTTAGATTATGGTATCTCTTTGTCTATTTATTTTTCCGCTCAAAAAAAATGTGTAGATAAGAAGGAAAACTATGCTGTGAAGGTGTCTGGAATTGAAATATCACCAAACCCTGTGGTGAGTGGGAACCCGGCTACCTTTAAGATCTCAGCTTCTTCAGGTAGTCTCTCTCTTTTTCTTCATATATCTAGTTTTTCTGTTTTTTCAATTTCCATCCTCCCCCCCCCCCTTCTTTTTTTTAATTGCATGGTAGTACTCTGATGTGGTGATTACAGGACATACATAATTACACTGCATTCAAGATGAAGTTGAGCACAAATAGTTACATACTTACATTTGATTATGATTTTTGTGTACGCATGAACATAATAATTTATCTAAACAGCTGTTGTTCACAAAAAGATTCTGAGTACTTATACAACCTATCATTTATATTCTGACTTCTGAGTACTCTATTTGTTCCCTATGTTTATGGGAGCTGCTTCATCAATTTAGTGTTTCACTTATTTACTTTAACAAATTATAAGTGGAGTTTCTGTCTATCCTTCATGTAGGAAAAGCTATTTCTGGTGGGGAGGTGGTAATTGGAGTTTCATACGTTGGGGTGCCTGTCCATACTGAAACCATTGATCTTTGTGAGGAAGTATCCTGTCCTGTTGTTAATGGCAATTTTGTGATTTCTCACACCCAAACATTGCCTGCAATTACTCCACCGGTGAGTTTCTCTTTATCAAATAAACACTCTTAGCAATGCTGACGATATTCAAAAAATATCATCCTATCATGAAATAAAGCTTCCTTTCTATTTTTGTTATCTTTAAGGGACCCCTTGAGCCTTGACACTTAAATGCATGCTGACATTATGAACTTACTTTATATAATTTTGATTTGGGTGGTAAATTTTTCATTATTGGGCTTTTGCAAATTTGCACTTCATACTGCACCATCTCCCCTTTTGGGCTTGTAATTGTGAAAACTATTGTAATGTAAAGGTTACATTAATCAATGGTAATTAAACTAGTCTCTTCAGAATGTCAAATGTTATGTGGTGTACCTTTGAGGAGATCATCACCTGTATTCTTTCACAAATGAACTTTGCCTTTAAAAAAATAGCGTTATTGCTTGCTGCTTTATTTATTGTAGAAGGAGATCGAAACTCATCTTGCTTTCACATAACGGATTTTCCTTTATACAAATATAATTTTAAAAATTGTCTCGGTCTCTATCTATAACATCATGTATAACCTAAATGTAAAGTCAGAAGTCATTTTACCACCATGATAACGGATTTTCCTTTATACAAATATTATTAAAAAAATTGTCTTGGTCTCTATCTATAACATTATGTATAACCTAAATGTAGAGTCAAAAGTCATTTTACCTCCATGTGAACATGCAAATAGGTGATAGGTTGGAATGCTATTTATATCCAACATGGTCATAGAGGTAACTAAGCCAATGTAACAGACTGGAATTTTGGCCTTTGAATCAACTAGTCATTCTGTTTGTCTAAATTTGGATTTTCTGTTGACTAAAAAAGTAATTTGATAGTGGTTAGTTTGTGTACCTTTCTTGAGTAGGCATGGTGGTTTATCCTTCCTACTACATCTATATTCCATTATACTGACTGGCTGAATCCTTTTGAATAGTAGTATCTTCTCCGTACCCCACCCTTCTTAGGGGGTGATGTTTTGGATGACTTTCAGTTGATTAATTTTCCAATTAGATAGTTGAGTCATACCATTCGTATCCCCCCCCCCCCAACTAAGTTGTTTGCTTTTGGTTGTTCACTTTACTGTGATGCTGAGTTTACCTGATGCTAAATACCAAATCTCGCACAATGGCGTCGTTTGATCCATGTAGCCGACCTCACCTAGTGGGAAAAGGCTTGGTTGTTGTTGTTGTAAATACCAAATCTCGGTGGCAAGACACATCCAATTTTTCTTTAGAGCATGGTATTTAGATAATGTTATGTATCTTATAGAAGCATGTTCTTGGCCTCTCCATCGCTTCCACATACACCACTGACTCTTGAATAATGCAAAATATGTTAGGTATTCAAGTATGTAGGTTGATATCTCAAAATGGTTTTGGTCTCTCTCTCCTCCTCCTTTTTCCTGGTTCTTTCTGTATGTTAATTTTTTGCAACTCTTACATCATTATAAGCAATTTTCTTTCTTGATTCACTTTTTTGGTTTTTCCTCAATTGGGAATCACATTATACCATAAGTTGCACGGTTGAAGTATCTTGGGTCTATCTTACGAAGTGATTGGGATGTCACACATAGGATTCAAGTTAGGTGGATAAAATAGAGAGATGTTTCAAAACAATTTGTGATCACCAAGTGCCTATCAAACATAAGGGAAAAGTTTACTTGGCATAAGACTGCCAATGCCATACGGTAGAGAGTGTTGGGCAGTCAAATGCTAAAAAGAGCAATAAATTAGTGTAGTGGACATGAGAATTGTCATGGATCAACTCTCTTAAAAGCTTAAGTTGTTAGGTGAAGGCTCATGAAAGGCTTTATTACATCTCTAACACGCCCCCTCACGCAAGAGCTCTTTGGGCTCTAAATTGAAGAATACACAGGCTCATTTTACCATATGCTGAAATTCAACTTTTTCATTTAGAAGTGTTGAAAGAAAGAAAAGAGAGAGACATATGAAGAAACCGTGTGTTTCAACTACACAATGGAGGCTGAATATATACTCAATAGGTAATAAATAATTACACAATTTACATAGTGTGAGACTAACAATTGTACTACTAATTACACCTAATTACATATGTTTCCAACACTCCCCCTCAATTTGGAGCTTATAGATCATATGCACCAAGCTTGTTACATAAATAACTTATTTGTGGACCTCTCAAGGACTTGGTGAAGACATCTGTTAGCTAATCATTTGAGTTGACAAAGTTTGTGGTGATGTCTCCTGATAGAATCTTTTCCCTGATGAAATGACAGTCGACCTCAATATGTTTGGTCCTTTCATAGAACACTGGATTGGAAGCTATATGCAATGCAGCTTGATTGTCACATATAAGTGTCATTTTCATAACCTTACCAAATTGAAGTTCTTTAAGGAGTTATTTCAATCAAATGAGTTCACAAGTGACTGAGGTCATAGTTCAGTATTCTGCTTCGGCACTAGATCTTGCAACTACATTTTGCTTCTTACTTTTCCAAGAAACTAGGTCGCCTCTAATAAATACATAATACCCAGAAGTGGATCGTCTATCAATAGGAAAACCTGCCCCAGTCAGCATCTGAGTATCCAACGACCTGAGTATGTCCCTTATCTTCATACATGAGGCCTCTTCCAAGAGCTCCCTTAATGTATTTGAGGATTCGTATCACTGCATCCCAGTTGTCCTCACAAGAAGAGTTTAGGAATTGGCTAACTACACTGACTGCAAAAGATATGTCTGACCGAGTAACAGTGAGGTAGTTTAACTTCCCATCCAATCTCCTATACTTTCTCGGATTCGATAGAGGTTCCCCCTGATTTGGTAGGAGTTTGACATTTGGATCCATGGGAGTATCAATTGGCTTGGCATTCAACAATCCTGTTTCTTCAAGGATATCCATATCATACTTTCTTTGAGACATCACTATGCCATCCTTGGATTGAGCCACCTCTATTCCCAAGAAGTATCGAAGTCTGCTAAGATTTTTGGTCTGAAAGTGATGGCCAAGATATTGTTTTACCTGAATTATGCCATGGTGATTATTGCCAGTGATAACAATGCCGTCGACATACACAATCAAATAAATACACCCTTGAGCTAAATGGCGAAGATAGAGTGGTCAGTCTCACTGCGCGTCATACCGAACTACTGAACCAAGCCCTAGGAGACTGTTTAAGGCTATACAGAGATTTGTGAAGATGACAAACTAGTCCAAAAGACTCCCCCTGAGCAACAAACCCTGGTGGTTGGTTCATGTAAACCTCTTCTTCTAGATCATCATGGAGAACAACATTCTTGATGTTCAACTGATAAAGGGGCCAGTGGCGAATAGCAGCCATTGACAGAAAAAGTCGAACTGAAGCTATTTTCGCTACGAGCGAGAAAGTGTCCTCATAATCTAAGTCAAAAATATGGGTATACCTTTTTGCCACCAGACGAGCCTTGAGGCGATCAATCTTGCCATCAGGGCTAACCTTGACCATATAAATCCACCGACAACGTACAACAAACTTCCCAGGAGGAATTGGAACAAGTTTCTAAGTGCCATTGCTTTAAAGGACACACATCTCATCGATCATAGCTTGTCTCCACCCAGGATGAGATAAAGCGTCACCTGGAGAGTTAGGAATAGACACAGAAGACAAGAAAGAAAGACAAACATAATGCGAAGAAGAGACGAATAGACTGTATACATTTTCGGAGAGCAATGGAAAGGTCAGGTTTAGGAGGCAGTGCCAAAGCTGGTAAAAGAATTGGTGCCGGAGGAGAGTCCACATTGACCTCTGTAACTTCTGGTGGAGGTAGGGGTAGTGGAGGTTGCTGTGGCCGACAATGATAGACCTAGAAGGGACGAATATAAGTGGTGATTTGCTCGACATGGGGGGTCGGAGGTGTATCTGACTCAACAGTGATAAGAGGAAGAGAGACGGGTAAGACCTCAGAGATAGGCTGAAGAGTCGATGAAGGAGACTGGAAGAAGGGAACAGACTCAAAGAAGGTAACATCGGCCAAGACGAGGTAACGTCGGAGATCAAGGGAAAAACAACGATAACATTTTTGGGACCGAGTGTAACCAAGAAAAATACACTTAATAGATCAGGTGAAAAGTTTATGAAGACCAGGAATGAGATTATGAATAAAACAGGTAGACCCAAATATACGAGGTAGTAGGGAATGTAGAGGTTGATGGGGATATAAAATAGAGCAAGAGACTTGGTCATCAAGCACAGAGGAGGGCATGCTTTTAATCAAATAACAGGCGGTAAGAACTGCATCTCCTCAGAAGCAGAAAGGAACATTACCATGAAGTAAAAGAGTTCGAGTTGTTTCTACAAGATGTCTGTTTTTGCGTTCAGCGGCCCCATTTTGTTGAGGGGTATGAGTACAAGAAATTTGGTGAAGTTATGAGAAGCCATAAAGGATTAAAATGGTTGAGACAAATACTCACAGACATTATCACTACGCAAACTATGTATACGAATACCAAATTGAGTTTTAATTTCATGATAAAAGTTTTGAAATATGGAAAACAAATTCAGACCGATTTTGCATAAAAAATACCCATGTACAGCGAGAGTAATCATCAATGAAAGTGACAAAATATCTGGATCCTAGAGTAGAAACAGTACGACAGGGACCTCAAACACCAGAATGTACTAAAGTAAAAGGAGAAGACGCTCAACTGTTGACTTTATCGGGAAACGGACTACGGGTGTGTTTTAGTTGACATGACTCACAAGGGAGACCAGACAACTTAGAGAGGCTGGGCACTAATTTTTGTAGTTTAGGAAGGCTAGGATGACCCAACTGTGCATGGATGGTGAGAGGGGAATCCTTGATAGTGCAAATACGAGAGGGGTTGGAGAGCTGGTAGAGGCCATGAGACTTACATCTGGTGCCAAGTATCTGACTCGAACTCCAGTCCTATAGAATGACAGAGTATTTAGTAAAAGTAATCATACAATCAAGAGACCGAGTCAAACGACTAATGGAAAGCAAATTAAAAGGAGACCTAGGAACTTAAAGGACAGAGTATACTGAAAGGGAAGGGAGGGGATGGGTAGTGCCGATCCCTTGGGATTGAGACTTGGAACCATTTGCTAAAGTGATAGTAGACAAATAACCAGTGTGAGAAAGGTTGGAGAAAAAAGTCTTATTACCATAAATGTGGTTAGTTGTACTAGAATCAAGAACCCAAGTACCAATGGATGGGGAACGAAAGAGACAAGCAAATGAAGTACCAATATGTGCAACAGAGGCAGTGGAACTAGAGGTCTGACGTTGCTCAAACCACTTCAGAAAGTCGGCATAGGCAACTGTTGGAGCAGAGGAACTAGAGGACTTACGTTGTGCAAACCACTGTAAAAAATCTGCATACTCAGCCTTCGGGGCATCCTTAGAGATATCTGAGGAGATAGAACTAGCCATGGATCAGTAAACAACAACTAAACAATATCTGAATACACCGATTCAAAAAGGGGTCGCGACAAACGGTCACAAACACAAAAGACGAGGGCAAATCTAGACAGAAGAGAGAAGGGCGACCACAGCAGTACAAACGGCGGCCGGTGGGGGTGGCTCACGCGCCGGAGAAGGAGCGGCTCGTGGAGCTGTGAGCAAGGGCTTCTGACGGCACATGTAGGCGCATCTCGTGGTTGCTGGACGCGGGCTTCTGGGTTCTGGCCGGTCTGGGAGAGGCGATTCCAATGGTGGGTTCACCAGCCGGATAAGTCGTCGAAAAAGTCGCTGGAAAGTTAGATTGCGGCGGTAGACGGCGGCGGACGGTGGCGCATAGCGGTGGACAACGATGGGCAATAGTGCGTCTGCTGGAAAGAGGACACAGCAGAAGGAGAAAGGCTGGCAAATTAGAGTGAAAACACGGTTAGTTGAAAAAAAAATTTACTGGAGAGTAGTGGGCTCACCGGACGTGCACGGTTATAGGATTGCCTCTTTTTAGGCTCTAGATATCATGTTAACAGAAAGAAAAGAGCGAGACATATGAAGAAACTGTGTGTTTCAACTACACAACAGAGGCTGAATATATATTCAATAGATAATAAATAATTACACAATTTACATAATATGGGATCAACAATTGTACTTTTAATTTTTTACACCTAATTACATATGTTTCCCACAGTTTCCAACAAGAAGAATGGAAGCGGCAAGGATCGAAGTCATGGCCACTTGGTCATAGAGGCTTTTGACACCACGTCATGAACCAACACTCCTAAAAGCTTAAGATAATTCGATTAAATGTGGTAAAGGAAGACCTAATAAAACTTAACGAGAAACCATTAAGAAAGACTTCTGCTTTAAATGGTTTTACTGAAAATTTGGTTTTTGTTTTTCTCATAAAGTCCAATGGCGTTGATTGATCTTATGTAGCACACCTCCACCTAGTGGAGTAAGGTTTGGTTGTTGTTTCATTTTACCTCATTTTTACTTTAACGTTAAGTTTTACAAATTTCTTTTCAAATGTTTAATCAATGTTCAATTCTTGAGCACCTCATTTTTTCAAATACATTTACACATATGATTATACTTGAATTACCTTATTAAGTTATTAGGTATTCATGCTTCCATCTACAGTTCTTTTTAAGGTTCTGAATCCTTTTTTCTAATTTATGGAATTTTATGAAGCTAGTCTAGAAGTGTGGAAGTGTAATCATTAGTCATTAGCGATTTGCAATTGGCTTGATAACTCTTATGGTTGATTATCAAGAGGCATTTAACTCTGATAGGTAAGAACAATCCTGCAATACTGCTTGCCTTGAATTTAGTCCCCCCCCCCCCCCTCCCGGTTCTTTTAGGAGTCAAACTCTAGACTTCTACCCAAAATATCCACCCATCGAAACACTTATGTGCCTAGGTGTATGATAGGCGCCCTATTGTATCCAGGGTGTATGTTAAAAAAGGGAGACCAACTAACTAAGGTTAGTTAGTTAGTTAGTTAATTGGGATAGAGGCACGTGTAAATAACGAATAACAGAAAAAGGGAAGGATATAAGGGAGGGGAGGGAGGGAAGAAGGGATATCGGTTAATTGAGAAGTTGGTTGGCAGGTGCAGCCCTCGGAAGCTGTCATTGTATTCTCCATTCCCTTAGGGGAGTCTTTACGAAATAATAAAGAACTCTTGGGACTATTTCCCAATTCTTTTCTATCGGTATCAGTGTTCCATTATTGGTATCAAAGCATCTCTACGATCTTGGGGCTGCGAATGGTAACGAATAGGAGGATGGAAGCAAGATTAGAATTCTTGGAACGAATGTGGCATGAAGATGTGATGAGGAAGTAGGAATCGCAAGAGAGGTTACGGAGAGTGGAGGAAAGGGGCGCGAGGTTAGAGGAGAGAAGCACGAACCATGAAGTGGCGCTTAAAGAAATATTGCAGAGGCTCGAGGAGCTGCAACGCACCTTCGCAAATGGCGGAGGAGGGTCGCGGGAGGATTCCGGGACTAGCGCGAAAGGCGGAGGTGGGCCGCAAAGGAATGTCGAGGCTGGGTACGAGTCAGATGACACCCAATACGAAAACAGAGGAGGATGAGGAGAAAGAAACACCACGACGGAGATAGAAGAGTGGCGGAAGATTGAACTTCCCCTCTTCAGAGGAGAAGAAATTTATGGGTGGATGAATAGGATTGAAAGATTCTTTCAATTGAGGAGGGTTCCCGAAACAGAGAAACTCAGGGTGGCAACGATTGCTTTAGAAGGTCCAGCACTTTCTTGGTATCAATGGTGGAAGGATGTTTCGGTTAATCGTTCTTGGGAGACCTTTCGACGAACAATTATCAGACGTTTTGGCAGCTCTACAAGTCAAAATCCATACGAAATCTTGCTTGGGTTAAAGCAAGAGGGCTCGGTAAAGGAGTATAGAGAGAAGTTTGAAATGTATTCAAGCCATGTGCATGAGTTAGACAAGAAATGCATACATAGGATCTTTCGGAATGGGCTTAAAAAAGAAATCCGGGCAGAATTAAAGATTCTGGATTTGGGGACTCTTCCAGAAGTGGTTGAAATGGCACAGTTGATTGATGAGAAGATCGAGGCTAGGAACGAAACACTGTTTAATCAGGAAGGGGGAAGGAGTGCAGGGTATAGCAGAGGCTCCAATTTCTCAGGGAATTGGAGAGCTCGTTCCACATCAAATTTTGTGAGTTTGGGAGGAAACAAGGTAGGGGAAGCAAGTGGTGGGGTGATCAACCCAGGGAGAAGCAGTAGCACATTGGGGAGCCAATCCAAAGGGCCTGCAGAAAGTTCACCCCTGGGGCTATGCAAGAATGTGATGTGATGAGGAAGGGGCTATGCTTTAGATGTGATGAAAAGTTCACCCCTGGCCATATATGCAAGAATAAACAAATCAGGATGATGATGTGGGAGGAGGAAGAACCAACGGATAAGGAGAGACTGGATGCAGGAGAAGAAGAAGAAGAAATCGAGTGGGAAGGGAAACCTATCCAATTAGGTTACCATAGTATGATGGGGCTGACTTCTAAAAGATCTTTCAAACTTTGGGCAAAGGTGGCAGGGAGACAAGTGCTGACTTTGGTGGATAGTGGAGCTTCTCACAGCTTCATAGCACAACAAGCTGTAGAAGAGATGGGAATAAGAATTAAGGATACCCCTCCATTTTGGGTGGAGGTTGGAGATGGCCATAAAATCAGAAGTCAGGGGTGCTGTGAAGGATTAGGTGTTCAGCTCCAAGGCTTGGAAATCCATCATGATTTCTATATTTTTGAGCTGAAGGGGCCAGATTTAGTGTTGGGGCTAGATTGGCTGGCTGCCTTGGGAGACATTATGCCCAACTTCCGAGATTTAACTCTGAAGGTGAAAACAAATGGCACCACCCACATTATAAAAGGGGACCCCTCACTCTGCAGAACTGAAGTATCTATGAAGACAGTAGTTAAGTCCCTCAAGGAGGAAGGAGAAGGATATTTGGTAACCTTGAGTAAGAAGACAGAGGCTGGACAGACATGTACAGAAGTTACATCGGGAAGCTATATGGAGCAGCTGTAGCCGTTATTGGCAGAATTTGATGATATATTCCGAGAGCCTAAGGGACTACCTCCCTCAAGAAGGTTAGATCACTCTATTACCTTGAAAGAGGGGGCTAACATCCCCAACATTAGGCCCTATAGATATCCGCATTACCAAAAGAATGAAATAGAGAAACTGGTTAAGGAGATGTTGGAGGCAGGGATAATTAGGCCTAGTATTAGTCCCTATTCTAGTCCTATTATCCTAGTGAAAAAGAAGGATGGAAGTTGGAGATTTTGTGTGGATTACCGGGCGTTAAATAAGATCATTATTTCCAACAAGTTTCCCATTCCTATAATAGAAGAGCTGCTGGATGAGTTGACAGGGGCAACACTTTTATCTAAACTGGACTTGAAATCGGGCTACCACCAAATACTTATGGACCAGAAGATGTGGAAAAGACAGCTTTTAGGACTCATGAAGGTCATTATGAATGGCTGGTGTTACCCTTTGGCCTCACTAACGCTCCCTCAACTTTCCAAGCCCTCATGAATGAGGTACTTAGACCCTTCTTAAGGAAGTTTGTATTGGTCTTTTTCGACGATATCTTGGTGTATGGTAGTGGGAAGGAGGAGCACCTAGTACATTTAAGAGAGGTGTTGGACCAGCTGAGGAAACATAATTTGGTTGTTAACAAAAAGAAATGCACTTTCGGGGAGGAGCAAGTAGAATACTTGGGGCACATTATCTCAAGTAAGGGGGTGGCTGCTGACCCCAAAAAAATAGAAGCTATGCTGTCTTGGCCCCCTCCTAAGGACCTAAAAGGGCTGAGAGGTTTCTTGGGTCTCACTAGATATTATAGGTGGTTTGTAAGGGACTATGGTAAACTTGCTAGACCCCTAACAGACCTGCTAAAGAAGGATAGCTTCCACTGGTCCAGCAGTGCACAAACAGCTTTTAATCTGTTGAAGGAGATCATGACCTCTCTCCCTGTTTTAGCCATTCCTATTTTTCAAAAGAGTTTGTGTTGGAGACTGATACTTCAGGGAAGGGGTTAGGGGCAGTTTTATTACAAGAAGGGAGGCCAATTGCTTACCTCAGTCAATCTCTTTCTCAAAGAGCCCAGCTGAAATTAGCGTATGAGAGGGAACTGATGGCCATAGTGGTGGCTGTCCAGAAGTGGCGGCATTATTTGTTGGGCGGGCATTTTGTAATCAAAACAGACCAGAGGAGTCTCAAGTTTTTGACTGAACAGAGATTAATGACTGAAGACCAATTTAAATGGACTTCGAAATTGCTAGGATTTGATTTCGAAATTCAATATAGACCAGGAAATGAGAATGGAGCAGCTGATGCGCTGTCCAGGAAGATGACATACACAACAATCTTAGTCCTAAAAGCTGATGAGTGGTTACTATTAGAAGAGGAGATCGCTGCAGACCCCAATCTCCAGGCAATTTTACAGGGTTTAATAGCTAAACCACAAGACTATCCAGGCTATAGCTTCCAGGAGGGGAAACTAATAGACAAAGGGAAATTAGTGATTCCCAAGTCTTCCAGCAGAATCGGCAGCATCCTGGATGAATTTCACGCATTTGCAGTAGGTGGCCACTCGGGCTTCTTCAGAACCTACAAAAGAATCTCTGGCGTTTTCTATTGGGAGGGTATGCGGAAGAGGATTATGGAGTATATAGCAGCTTGTGACATTTGTCAGAAAAACAAGTATCAAACTCTGTCCCCAGCAGGGTTACTGCAGCCACTGCCCATTCCTGTCCAAGTTTGGGAGGATATCTCCATGGATTTCATCACGGGCTTACCGAAGGCCAAAGGGAAGGACACCATCTTGGTGGTGGTGGATCGACTCACCAAATATAGCCATTTCGTAGCTCTCTCACACCCATTTACAGCCAAGGAGGTGGCTCAGATTTTTACTAAGGAGGTGGTGAGGCTGCATGGTTTTCCTGCCACCATCGTATCCGACAGGGACCAAGTCTTCATGAGTGTTTTTTGGTCGGAATCATTCAGATTAGCTGGCACTAAACTGAAGTACAGTTCAGCCTACCACCCTCAAACGGATGGCCAAACGGAAGTGGTCAATCGGTGTTTGGAAGCCTATCTCAGGTGTTTTACTGGAGAGAAGCCCAGATTGTGGCCACAGTGGCTGTGTTGGGCAGAATTTTGGTTCAACACCAACTATAATGCCTCAACAAAAATGACACCTTTCAAGGCTTTGTATGGGAGGGATCCTCCTATTTTATTAAGGGGTAGCACCTTTCCCTCAAGGGTGGAAGAGGTAAATCGCCTCACTACTGATAGAAACCAGCTGCTGGATGAACTCAAGAAGAATTTGGGCATTGCACAGCAACAGATGAAGTCACAGGCTGATAAGAAAAGAAGAGATGTGACCCTTCACGTAGGAGATTCAGTTTACTTGAAGGCTCAGCCATATAGATTAAGATCATTAGCCCAACGGAAGAATGAAAAATTAAGCCCTTGTTTTTATGGACCTTTCCCTATCTTGAAAAGAGTGGGCGACGTCGCTTACAGGTTGCAGTTACCTCCCTACAACAGAATCCATCCTGTTTTTCATGTTAGCAGGCTGAAGAAGGCCATCCCCAGTTCATGCACTCCTCAGACTTTACCCCACGAGCTCACTGAGGATTGGGAATTACAGACCCAACCAGAGGTGGATCTCAGATACAATAACCAAGGAGTGGCTGAACTTCTAATCAAGTGGCAAGGCTACCCTTCTTGTGACAACACTTGGAACCTTTCCCCGACTTACAGCAATAGTTTCCTTCTCTTCACCTTGAGGACAAGGTGAAGTCTTTGGGGGGGAGTATTGATAGGCGCCCTATTGTATCCAGGGTGTATGTTAAAAAAGAGAGACCAACTAACTAAGGTTAGTTAGTTAGTTAGTTAACTGGGATAGAGGCACGTGTAAATAACGAATAACAGAAAAAGGGAAGGATATAAGGGAGGGGAGGGAGGGAAGAAGGGATATCGGTTAATTGAGAAGTTGGTTGGGAGGTGCAGCCCTCGGAAGCTGTCATTGTATTCTCCATTCCCGTAGGGGAGTCTTTACGAAATAATACAGAACTCTTGGGACTATTTCCCAATTCTTTTCTATCGGTATCAGTGTTCCATCAGTGTATAAAGCTAAGATGACTTGTGGTGTATTAAATGGGATGGTGGCAGAAAGTAATAGAATGGTCTGATGGTACAAGGATTGACAGGCACAATCACACATGGATGGATGGATGGATGTGATAGATTAGGGAGGGAGTTTCCTGCAAATGTAAGCTAGAAGGAGGTGGGAGATAGAACAGGTAAAATTAGAGCAGGTGATGGGACATGTAGTTTTGCTAATTGTTGTGGCTTCAACTTACCAATACCTGTCTTTTTTTTTTTTGGTTATAAAAATGGGGCCAGGGCCCGAAGAAAGAAAGAAACTACAAAGAACAACCTCCGGGAGTAAACACTCCCAAAGTATCATGCAACATTATACTACTCAGATCCCTAAGAGGACTATCCCTTATTTTGAATCCTAGCTCATGTGAAAGACTAAAATTAGCTAGGAAGTCAGCACAGAAATTCCCCTCTCGGTGTACGTGTTTAATTTCAGCTTGCCACTTTTGTTAATATCAGAGAGAAGGAATGAAATTGAATAACATCTTTGTTATTGAATGAATTGAATAATGAGTTACAAGAGGAGGTGTCCTTATATAGTAGTGAATAAAGGACCCGATTACAAGAATACAAAGAAGAAAATAACTAACTAACACATCTAACAAACTAACAACTAACATAATTGATCTAATCTAATAATAACTAAAATAACAGAAGATAACTAACATAACAGAAGTTAACCAACGTCTCTTTCTTCAGCTTTTAGCTCCAATACCCCCCCGCAAGCTTATGAGTGGATAATAAGCACTCTCAGCTTGTTAAGCAGACGATGAAAATGAGTAGAATCAAGAGGTTTTGTCAATGTCTGCTAATTGGTCAGTAGTAGAAATAGGGAGAAGATGAAAGAGTTTAGATTGAAGCTTTTCTCTGACAATGTGGCAATCAATTTCGATATGTTTTGTTCTTTCATGGAAAGTGGGATTTGCAGCAATGTACTAAGCAGATTTGTTATCACAATATAACATGGCTGGTGTAATGAAAGGTAGCTTGATTTCTTGTAGAAGGTAGGTTAACCATTGTATTTCGCAAACAGTAGAAGCGAGAGCTCTATATTCTGCTTCTGAAGAGGATTTGGAAACTGTTGTTTGTTTCTTTGAGCGCCAGGAAATTAAGGATTCTCCAAGAAATATGCAATAGCCGGTTGTTGATTTGCGAGTGTCAATACAGCTAACCCAATCTGAATCAGAAAATGCCTTTAGTTGAAGCTTGGAATTGGCAGAATAGAAGAGACCAGCGGGAGTAGACTTAATGTATCTGAGCACCCGAATGGCAGCTTGATGATGTTTAGAGGTTGGACAACTTATGAATTGACTGAGTTGGTGAACTGAATAGCTGATGTCAGGTCTGGTTGTTGTAAGATACAATAATTTTATAACCAATGAAACTATGAAAGGAATAAATCTTAATTAGATCTTCCATGAATGGTATGAATCATGTATTCGAATATGCTATTAGCACTAACGAGATTTTTTAGTAGTATATAATTACATGGTGATCTTCTAGAACATAAATGTCAAATTTAGGTAGATTATTATCATAATTGCATTTTTCTTCTAAATAGTCCTAGTCTATAGGCACCTGGATCATCTAGTAGCTGTCCTCCTGCTTTCTGCAACTTGGTATCTTTAGTCATAGGAGTAGAAGCTGGTTTTGAAGGTAGAAGTCCCATGTCTGATAAGATGTCAAGAGCATACTTCCTTTGGCAAATGTGTATTCCAAGCTTGGATCTAGCAATTTCAAGTCCAAGGAAATATTTCAAATTTCCAAGATCCTTTATTTTGAGTTGTTGGTTGAGGAATTGTTTGATAGCATTGATTTCTTGTAGGTTGTTCCCTGCAAGAATCAAGTCATCCACAGTAAAAGAGTTATTATTATGTTTAAGAAATAGAGAATGATCAGAAGAAGATTGTGTGTATCCCTGAGATAAAAGAGAAGAAGAAAGTTTGGCAAACCACTGTCTACTGGACTGTTTCAGACCATAAATTGACTTCTTGAGTTTGCATACTTGATTTGGTTGAGTTGATATTATTCCTTGAGGAAGCTCCATGTAAACTTCTTCATCAAGGTGCCCATGAAGGAAAGCATTATGGACATCTAGTTGCTGTAGGTGCCAATGGTTAGCACTTAGCAGCAGCAATAGCAAGGAGTAATCTGATTGTTGTAACCTTGGCAACAGGGGAATAGGTGTCAAAATAGTCTATGCCTTCTGTTTGGTTAAAACCTTGTGCTACAAGTCTAGCCTTATATCTTTCTAAGATGCCATCAGCATTGAATTTGATTTTGTAAACCCATTTGCACCCAATAGGCTTCTTTCCTTTAGGTAATTGAATGATGTCCCAAGTGTCATTTTGATTTAGAGCATTAATTTCAGATTGCATAGCTTCAATCCATTCAGCTGATTTGATAGCCTGCTTGTATGTCTTTGGTTCAACGATGGTAGAAATAGCTAAAGTATAATGTCTATGAGCAGAAGAAAGATTAGAATAATTCAAATAAGAAGATAAGGGATAAGTAACACCTGAATTGTGATTGGTAGGTGCTATGTTACAATGAAAATCATGTAGGTATGCAGGTGTTTTCCTGATTCTAGTGGATCTTCTAACTTGTATTTCTGGTTCAGATTCAGGAGTGGAAATTTCTATGGAATCATTTTGTTTATCTTGAGGTTTAGGTATATGAGGGATATCAAATAACAGTGGTTCAGTTTCAGTGAAATTAGGAATTAAGTCTTGTGACAGATGTTCAGAAACATGATTTTGAGAGGAGATGGAATCATAATATGGAAAGACATGTTCATAAAAAATAGTATGTCTAGTAAGAAATACAGATCTAGAATGCAAATCAAATAATATGTATTCTTTGGTTCCTGGTTTATAACCCAGAAAGATGCACTTTCTAGCTCTACTATCTGACTTAGTTCTATGTTGTGTGATAGTAGAAGCATATGCCAAGCAACCAAAAACTTTCAAGTCAAGAAAAGTAGGAGAAGTATCATGCAACATTTCAAAAGGACATTTGTTATTAAGAACTGGAGTAGGCAATCTGTTTATAATGAAAACAGCGTGACAAACAGCATATGACCAAAATATTCTGGGTAAGTGTGAATGAAATAAAAGGGCTCGGGTCACATCCAAAATATGCCTATGCTTCCGTTCCACTTTAGAGTTTTGTTGTGGAGTTTCCACACATGAAGTTTGATGTATGATGCCATGCTCATCATAAAAGGATTGCATGTTAAATTCTTGTCCATTGTCAGAGCGAAGAACTTTGAACTTACAATTAAATTGAGTAGAAACAAATTGAAAAAATTTCAATATACTGGCTCTAGTATCAGCTTTTGATTTCAAAAGATATAACCAAGTATGTCTGCTATAGTCATCAACTATGGTTAGAAAGTATTGATAACCTTGGAAAGAAACAACATTTAGGGGACCCCAAATGTCCATATGAACCATATTGGTTTCTGACATTTAGTAGTGCTGTTAGGAAAGGGAAGCCTAGCTTGCTTAGCCATATGACAAGAATCACAAACAAGATTTTTATTGATTTTGATGTAGGGAAATTTATTACAAAGGTGATGAAGAACAGTAAATGAGGGATGGCCTAGCCTATAGTGCCATACATCAAAATTGGTAGGATCAAGAGAATTCACAGAAACAATATTAACATCAGAAACAGAATTTACAACAGAACTTTTAGTAGCAGTGTATTGGTTTAGAATGTATAGGCCATTGCAAATTTCAGCAACTCCAATCATCCTCTGTGAAAGGAGGTCCTGTATGATACAATGATTAGGAGAAAAAATGAGTTGACAATGTAGAGAATTAGAAAGATTTTGGACTGATATCAAGTTTAATTGAAAACCAGGTATATGCATAACATTGTATAATTGAATTTGATCAGAAATTATGATACTGCCAGAATGCTTGGCAATGATTTTGTTACCATTAGGCAAGTTAATAGAGATAGGAGAAATAGGTTGATAGGTAGAAAATAGAAATCTATGCGGGCAATCATGAACAGTTGAACCAGTGTCTAAAATCCATCTAATGTAAGGAGAAGATTCATTACCCGATTGAGTGATGTGAGAGATCATGTGCTTGGTAGAAGCATCATTTTTATTGTTATTACTCACTGGATTTGCTGATGTAGAGGCATCAGATTTGGAACCTTGAATTAAGGACAGAAGATGCTTGTAATCATCATGGCTCAATTGAAGTGAAGGACTTGATTTGGAATTCTGATTGGCAGAATTATCATTGCTAGCAGGCTCAGCAGTGGTAGCATTGACGGAATTGTTGGAAATCTTGGTTCTATACCCAGGTGGAAAGCCATGTTTGAAATAACAGGTTTCAACTGTGTGATTTGGCCTTCCACAAAATGTACATTGCTTGCCATTAGTCCTGCCACGGCCTCTGCCTCTGCCTCCTTGAGTATTAGTGGTGCCTCTTCCTTGAGAACCATAGGATTTATTTGACTGTATCCAAGTACTGCTGTTGTTTGCAGCAGTCAGAGGAGTAAAATCACCAAGATTGGAATCAACAGATTTCCGTTCTTGTTGAGTAACTAAAGAAAAGACCTTGTTAATGGGGGGAAGAGGTTCGAGTAACAAGATTTGTGTCTTAACAGTGTTGAAACTGTCATTCAGGCCCTTTAAGAAGCATATGACATACTCATTATCTTTGTATTGCTTCATACATTTGGATAGATTGCAAGGACAAGGTGTGTTACAAGAACAAGAAGGGGTAGCCTCAAAGATTCTAATTCTTCTCAAAGAGATTTCAGATTAGTAAAAAAGGTTGACACATTGCGATCACCTTGCTTGATAGAATGTAGTTCTTGTAAAATGTCTGAAATGTGAAAATGATTACCTTTGGAGTATCTATCTTGAAGGTCCAGCCAAAGATCCCTGGCATTATCAATGTAGATGGTGCTTTGGGCAATATGTGGAGTCAAGCTTCAGTTGATCCATGAGATGACAATGTTATTGCTTCGCTCCCACAAGTCATAGAGAGGGTCATCTGTGCGAGGAACAGTGATTGTCCCATCAATGAATTTATGTTTGTTTTTGGTCAAGAGGGCTCGCTTCATGGCATGACTCCAGGCATGGAAATTTTCACCATGGAGTGGTGGTGAAACCAGAACAGCTCCTGGATTCTCTCCAGGGTGCAGGTAATAAGGGCTGGTAGGAACTTGAGAAGGATCAATGGAGGTGTTGGGATTTGTTGTCGCATTGTTTGGTGGTGGCTGGTTGTTTTCAGCCTGGGTTGTTGATGCAGAATCGGCCATTGTTGGCAATGAAGACTAGAAAAGAAATGCAGAAGCTATTAGAAATCTGATACCATAATATCAGAGAGAAGGAATGAAATTGAATAACATCTTTGTTATTGAATGAATTGAATAATGAGTTACAAGAGGAGGTGTCCTTATATAGTAGTGAATAAAGGACCTGATTACAAGAATACAAAGAAGAAAATAACTAACTAAAACATCTAACAAACTAACAACTAACAGAATTGATCTAATCTAATAACTAAAATAACAGAAGATAACTAACATAACAGAAGTTAACCAACGTCTCTTTCTTCAGCTTTTAGCTCCAATATTTGTTGTAACAGCAACTTAATTCTAGCAATAAGGCGTGAAGCAGCACAGCAACCAACTTAATCCTACCAATACCTATCTTGCTTGAGGGGCTGTGGCATGAAATGTGCATTCTGCATGGTGTGGCCCTATATCTAAATCCTATCAAGCCACAAGTGAATGTATGTTTTCCAGTACTATAAGAGGAATAGCATTGCCAAAGCCATCCTTGTGAGTACCCACCCAGGTCTTGCCTGAACCTGGATGTGTACACCTGAGGATCCATGGATTCCCACAGCAGGGCCCTGGCCTCATACTGCCCTCTTGTTTGTAGTATTGGATTTTCTTTTAAGGTAAGACACTTGGTCAGTAGTCACTGCGGGGACTCTCTGCATTTGTGGAAGTTTGACTGTTCTGCAGATGTTGTGTTCCTTTGCTGAGGGAGAAGGTCCACCCATGTTATTTCATGGTTTGCATGGCTTGAAGCTTGTTCTGAGCATTTAAGGTAATGTACATGGATAAGGTGGCAATCAACGCTGATTGCCACATATTATACTAAAGACTGGGGGCATTGAGTGATGATGAAAATTTTTCCAGCACTGTGTGTTCTTGTTTCAATCATTCTTGTCTTAGACAACAATTTTGTGTGGCGGTAAACCTTTTCTGTTTTGGTCAAACATTACATTACTGGGTTCATTTCCTTGTCTTTATTTGAATGTTTTCTTCTTTTTTTTTCTTGCAGGGACCTTACACTTTGAAGATGACACTGAAGAATGACAAGGACGAGCTGTTAACTTGTATTAAGTTTAATTTTAAAATCGCCTTTGGATCATTAGTGTCTGATATCTGAAGTGTCCTTCACTCCTTTGCACTACTGATCTGGTGCTTTGCTTTGTTGTATGTCAAGTGTTTTATTGTAATGTGTACTGTATATCACGTTTCAAGAGTCATGTCTTAGTAATAAAAATGGGGGGAAAAACATCCAAGGCCAATGTTGTCTGCTGTTCTTTTGAAAGAACAGTCATATCAATGACATGAACATGATATTATATCACAAGGTCAATGACAGAAAATCTATCTTTTTTGTGAACTTAGATTAGAAGCATGATTTCCATAACACAATTCATATAAACTGGATATGAAAATATTTGGCTCAAAAATTAATCTTAAGATGTAAGCTGAAAGGTTATCAAATGTGATTTTCCTTGGGATTTCAGAAGCTTTCTAGAAAAAGTAGTTCTATATCAAATTAGAGGTCAAGGCATGGATACGGAATTTCAAAATCTCGTATGGAATTTGTAACATATGTTTATGTTAAGCATCAAGCAAGGAATGTGCAGCTCGAGCTGCAACAAGAAAATAGATCTTATTGTGTATCCCGAAAAAAAAGAAAGAAAGAAAGAAAGAAAAAGGAATCAAATCTTCATGCATGATGATGCATTCAGTTTGCTTTTCATGTTCTATTAATAGAGGTTGTGTTTATGAAAATTAGAGGTATCCTCCAATTCTGAAAAGTTGTTTTACACCTCAGTGATAATTTCATTCAAAGGTGCTGCATACTTGGTTTTAATAAAATTGAATGATTGTCATGAAATAGTAATGTGATATCAGTATTAATTATGAAATAGTAAATAAAAATTATTATATTAAATTCTTAAAAAAAGTATGCATTGAATATTTTAGCTTCTTTTTTTCTTTTCTTTTTTTTATCTATATAGGAAGAACTATACATAAAATGTTTTAGTTTACGCGTTTAAAAAAAACTTTAATAAAATATTTCGTCTAATAAAACTTTAAAAAGTAAAAAATTGTTACAATTTAAAGTTTAAAAAAAATGTACCAAAAAACAGTTTTAAAAAATAGTCCCATTTTTTTGCAGTAATTTATTTATTAAAATAAAATTACAGTAACGATGAGAAGAAGACTAGAATAGATGCTTCCAGTATCGTGTTCTGCCTCCATCGTGATTAGGTTTTTCAGTGTTTGAGTTTGCTCTCATTTCTTCACCCTTCACCACCTACCATGCTTACTAGCTACAACTGATTCTTTTTTCCGACCCATAACTGAACAGAACATTGCAATTCCTCTGTAGTTTCGTTTCGGCAACTCGCGAAATCGAAAGACATCGTCTGTGTCTTGCGATTCGGTACGTTATTTTGATAATATACTCAGAGGGCTCTTATTTTCCATTAAAAAAAGTTATCTTTTTTTTTTAATCTCTTCCCATTAAATTGCACGCTCTATATACACTTGCAAATGTTTGTTATCTTAGATTGACTTAAGTTTAGTTTGCTTTCTCAAACTCTTAGGTTCTATAACTTAATATTATATAAAATCATGACATGATTGTATTCATTTGTGCTTCAGTTCCCAAATTTTGTATGAAAACTATGCCTTATTCTACAATATCAGTGTCATTTTGTCAGTGGAGTGTTTCATATGATTTATATATATATATAAAATTGCATTTGCTTGCTGTGTCGGTTATGTGGTTATGTTATTGGTTTCTGGTTTTTGTGTCTTTAATGTGTTATAGCCATAGGTTGTGTTGTCCACATAGGAGTTGTTTAACAATGAGAAGGCAGGGGGGGCAGTATGGTGATCCATCTGGCAATACTTATCTTACTGCTCAGATGCATCATCATATGGCTGGTCAAAGGATGGAAACCAAGTCTGGTAATTTTGAAGAACGGCTAGAGGCCTTCACTCCGGAGAGAGAGAATCCATATGCAAATTCCAAGCCAGAGGGTCAGTGGAGATGGGAGATAGATGAATCAAAGATGTCTAATTCAATGACATCTCGTATGTTTAATGAAGGCAAGTGCTATTCATCTCCTCTTCATGCTTGCTTATACACCCCCGTATTAAAGGCTCTATTAACCTATCTAAGAGCACTGCATCTGGATTAGACAACAATATTGTGAAGTTGTAACTGGATATCTTGGTTACAAGTTTTCATAATTAAAAGCTTTTACTGAAACAACTTTTTAAAAATAGTGACTAGTTAGTGAGATGCTTATCTTCATCTTTGCCAAGGTATTAATATTCAATATTTTTGTCATGAATCATGAATTTTTATTCATAGTAGTTTATGTAATTTTTTTTTGGGGGGGGCTGAAAAAGAGAAATATGTTGTGTCTCAGAGTTTGCTTGATAAGGGTAGTTGCAAGAATCAGGTCAAGTTAAACTCAGCCCATGAGCACCCCTATTGGATTGTAATGTTAAAAACATGTAATCTTGAAGTACTTTTTCACATAGGATTAATAAAACTCTTGGTGTTGTGCTGTTAGGTTTGGTTACTAATTTACTATGGTATTCTTGTTCACAAAACATTGCCATATTTACAGAAATTGTCTTACTTTTGAATTGTTAAAACATTAGCTTCCATGTCTAAAATGCCTAGTTTCAGCTTTTCCATTCATATCATGGAAATGGTTTTCAAACTCCTAAACGTAGGGGAACCAATGCATGTTCTAGTGTAGGTCAGGGGGGTGACGCATCAAGGTCCTATTTTCAAGGGCAGAGGCCTGATCCTAAGTTGGCTTTGCAGAACCAGAGCAACAATGATTCCAGATCTCAGGCTCATGAAGAAGATATGGATGTTGGATATGAAGGAAATCATTCATCACAAACTTTTGAAGGTCTTGAGAAGAATTTTCATGATGACATTGTTAAACTAGCCAAAGAGTTGAATGATGCTGAAGATGCAGAACATGCCAGGCATGGAGAGGTTTGTGTTAAGCGTTGACAGTAATAGTTTATTACCGTGTTCTTGAGATACCCAAAATCTTCTACACAGTTTGCAACCTTAATGTCTTTTTCTTTCTTTTTCTAAGTAGATGAACCCATAACAATGCAACATCCTTGATGCATTGAATCCAGACCCCACTAGGTTAACTGACCTGTTTGGCTTCAGCACACTGAAAAGGATAGAAACATAATGAGCCATCTGGAGTCAAAACTGCTTTGTGGGTATTTAGATTTGTATAAACTAATTAATTAAAGATTTTATGTTCAACTTCAACATATAACATATAATCGATATTATTCCAGAGTGTGAACTTATTCCTAATATTCATATTAAAAACTTGCCGTGCTCTCATTTGACTACTTGCCTTAGCTATATGACATGCATGCATGTTTACCTTGCAGAGAGGTTAGGAGGGTCTTGCTTTGTTAGAGGGCATTGTTATACATCTTTTTGTGCAACTGTGTAGTCAATAAAGTTTTTAAAAATTGAGACAGTCTACTTCATTACAGCCATAATGTAATGCCCCCAAACAAAAAGACAAAGGAGGAAAAAGAAGAATAATGCATGTCTGCTCAATCCTCTAGTCTTGAGTCCTCTGTAAAAGTAAAGCTGCACTTGCTTCTCTTTTAAGAATTGGGTTCCACTTTGGTATTACACTTTTTGGGATTTGTTGAACGGGTTGCTTGTTTTGAAGATGAAGTGTGGCTAATTAGTATGCTGTCACTGAAGCACAGTAAGTATCAGATACAGATCCTCCTGCAGAATCATCCATTGGCATGGATTGAACTGCATTCCAGGACTGCATACTTATCAATGGATTGCTAAGGGCTTATCTATCAGTAAAAAACTTCCAGAAGGAAAAAACTGTTTGGATTGGCTATTTTTTCTTTTTCCCCTTTCTTCTTTGGTCTTTTACCGGAGTCTCCACAGTAAGCATTGTTGGGAGACTAATCCCTCGGGCACTATTGTGACCAGTTGCTAAGCAAGAGGCCCTCTCAAGAATTGCTTTCTCGAGGGTTCGAACTTTTGTCCTCCCTTTGGAAGCGCGACTCACTTATCGCTGCACCCAACCCCTGTTAGTGTATTGGCTAGTTTTGTATATACGGTTTGGCAGCTTGTTTCCTTAATACTTAATAAACTTGAAGTGATTATGCGAGCACTGCATTTATATGAACTTTTATACTGCTTTTTGCATCTTTTAAAGTATGAACTAACTTTTAGTGTTGTTGGATCTTGATACTGTATCTTAGTTCTGTGACTCTTGCCCATTTTTAGAATATTTTTTTAATATGAAATGGGTGTATGAAATCAATCACCTCTGCATGAGTGTAGCTTTTTTATTCTTGAGTTAGGTTCATCCGTCAGCTGATTGTCAGCACTAAGTCTAGTGCTGCCACCTGCACTTTTCCTGCCTTGTATTGCTAAAGAAATCTATGCCACTATGTTTTGAAACTCGATATTGACTGCACACTGGGGGTGACATGACCAAATAATATTATTCATGTTGAATTATGTAGATATTTTTAAGTGTTATTTAAAACCATATTTCTCAATTCCATTGAGCTTTAACTAAGTTCCATGTATATTTCATTTTCAGAAAATAAATGCAATCAATACTCAGTATGGAGAAAAACTGGCAGCACTCCGAGCTCAGCATGCCAGTCGTAGAGCGGAATTTCTTCAAAGGGAATCACATGAAAGACAACAGCAGTACCAACAAACCATAAGGGATTCTTACCCCAGCAGTGGCATGGCACCCAGAGACCCTCATGGTTACAACACTGTTAATGCTTCAGCTGGCGGTGGAGAAGTTCAAAGAGGCTATTCTGCTGATCACTTTGATCCTTACAGAGAGCGAGCTAGATTTCTTGGGGGTGCAAGAGATCAAGGATTTGAGCCTAGAGGCCCATATCCTGGGGGCCGTGTCTATGATACTGGTTCACGCTACTACAATTGAGTTTTGAGTTTGACCCAAAGGTTCACATCTCCTTTTGGGTTTCTACTGTGGGTGTAATTTAAATTGCTTATATGGACATCAATGCTGTGTTATTTTTTATGGAAATTAACTTTCTTTCTTTTTTTTATGGTTGAAATTAACGTTACTTGGTAGCTTTGTTATATAAATCATCATTTGGAGGTGCACACGTTCACATTGGTGTTGTGCATATATTTGTTAAAGATGTGAGATGTCTTAGTTGTTGCTTGGGTTTATGAAAGGCAATAACATTCAAAACTATGAAATACAATAATCCAGTTGAGATCAACTGCATCAAACCACGTTTAGCTGGAGAGGATGGCATGGCTCGTATAACTTGTTGCAAGCATCTATATCAAAGTTGGATTTGGCTAATCTGTATATATATATTTACGCCATACTATTATATAAAGGAGATTTTTTATTCTAGCATTTAACTTTTGTTTTTTCAAAACTACTATTATTAATTATTTATTAAAAAATTTGATATATATATGTATAAGTATATTTTATTGCTCATTTAAAGATTTTAAATATAAAAAACTTATACATATTTTTTTTGGTAATAAAATTTATAAATATATCTTACTTTTCAATTATATTTGTTATCATATAATTATAATTCACTTTGAATATTATCTATTATTTATTTAAAAAATTTAAATTGAGAGATATGTAATATCAATCAATAATTGTAAAATATAAAAAGCTACACCTCTGAAGGCATCTCATTCAATTTTGAAAATTAATAAAATTGAATCTGACAGCCAATGGTATTGTAGTTTGATGCCTTTCAAACTCATTTAAGAAGGAAAAATGCCATTAACACATTACTTTAACATATATTTTTCTTACATCTGTTTATGTGATAGAATTATAATGTAATTATGTAAAAAATAAAGAGAATTCAATAATAATCAGATAATGAAAATTATATAAATAATATATATATATATATATATATATAATATATAAAAGTGTATATGAATAACATTGCTATTTAGAAAATAATTCATCCTCAGTATCTAAATTGAAATCGATTTGAGTTAATAGCTATTTTAATATATTATTTCCTTGGTCAATTTTCCCAAGTAATGCATTATTTTACATTTTTATGTCAAAAATGTAATATCAGTTTTATTTTTGGTTAAATGATTTCTTAAAATTAGTATAACCAGAAACAAAGAATATTTGTATTGTTTAATATTATTTATTACATTTTTTTAATTTATCATTTATAGTGTGTCTAATCAAGGATGAAACTCTGCTTAAAAAAATGATGAATAAAACTAAAATTTAGGAACAAAAATGAAACAAGAATTTTTGTAAAGAAAAAATTTAAGGAAAAAATATATATTTTTTAATATAAATATTTTTTATTATAAATTTAAATTATGGAAACTAATATTATTGTAGATGTAAAGTGGACATGATAATATATTATTAAATCTTGGTCACAAAAAGTACAATTTTTGGTCAACAAAAAATATAATGAATACTATTAGTTTTTTATATGAAAAGATTATAATAATGTTAGTGATACACTATTAGATTTACATTTCATGTACATTTGTTCATGTACATTTGTTAATATGGCAAAATCAATGTAAATGTGCGCAGAAAATGAGGTGAGTTTAGTTATAATTAAATAATAAAAATTGTAAAACATTGTTAAAATGTAAAATATTATGAGTAAAAATGTGTGTGAATAACATTGTACAAAGCATTAATATTTTTGTAAAGAATTTTACGATTTCCTAATTAGTGATATTCTTATCTCACTAGTAACATGATATAAGCTTTTAATAGTGAAACATACTATTAATAATTATTGATTAACAAATTAACGGTTTAAATTTTAATAAAATTCAATTAAATGAATAATAAATTATGAGATTATGAGAATATTTTTTTAATTTTCTTATTAGTAATTACTAATTATATTTTATTTTAAAGTAATAAGTATCTTTTTTATTAGAATGAGATTCATTAGTTTAATAAATACCTTTTGTTGAGTGAAAAATATTACTCATTAAGAATATCATACTACTAAGCTAGAACATAAGTCCGAATACACCCAGCCTATTGGTACAATAACTTTTATATTCTTGCATTATTTTTTAACATAATTTTTTATACTTGATTAATGATGTATAAATTCGTAATTAATCACATGTATTAATTGATTAATGAGTAAATAAAAGCTTTAATCTTAAATTATAGATTTACTTATTAACTAATTAATTCATGTAATTAATCATAAATTTATACATAATTAACTAAATATAAAAAATAGTGTTAAAAAGTGATGTAAAAAAATTAATTCTTATTGGTACAATGTGACAGCATTGAGAATTGCAATTTAAAGGAAAACAAGTTCATTTGGAAAATGCATGACAAATTAGGCATCATATTAACCTCCTAGAGCACTTAATGAGGTTTAAGAAGTTTCCTAAATAAGAGATTCTTACAAATCAAGATGAAGGTAGAGAGATGTAAATAATAAATTAGCACGAGTTTCGTTCATCACGTGAACAAGAGATACACACATCTAATCTTACGTTACAATGAGTGGAACAAGATTATTATGTTGAACAGTTAATACGTTAGGGCTTTTCTTAGGCCCCGCAAACCATCGTAATTTTTTATTTCTCATCTTGACTCGGATTCACGTATCAAATGTTTATACACGATTTTTTTCTTTTAAAAAAATTCTAATTGTCCAAAAACATCATGAGATTTTGACCTTTTTCTTCACTACTTTTTCTCGCTGTATACGATTGTGTAGTGTGGACAGTGTGTGTCATCCTTGTTTTATTCTAAGATCATAATATGTTACAAGTTTTCAAGACGAGCCCTCAATAAAGACATTAATTATAGTACTTAAGTAACTTACCAATAATTTTAAGGGTTGATTTAGCAGTATACAAAATATTATATATTTAAATTCTAACTATATTATAAATAATATATTTGTAAATCTTTTAATTCAACATTAATGATCTGTCTTTTGATTGAATTAAAAAATATAAATCAGTCAAATTTCACACAAACCATTATGTACACTACTTGGTCTCAATTGAAAAAAAGGAAAACCTTACCAATGAAAAATTACTGTGAGATATCAAACACAAGACATTTTAATCAACATACCTCAAATCCAAATAGTTAACTCGATCCTCGAGGAGAGTGTATCTCATGCTTCTTGTAGAAATGGTAAAATAATGATTGTTAACTTTATTAATCATAGAGGAACTGTTTATATACAAGAGCATGTGACATAACTGCTACCAACTATCAGTAACAGAATAGCTTAGCTGTCTAACAAACAGAAACTAAACTAAGCTAATTATATACATTGACTATTAAATATTACTAGTCTAACACCCCCCCGCAAGCTGGACTGTGAATATCTAACAAGGGCAGCTTGGAAACAATGGAATGGAATGATGAGGAGGGCAAAGCCTTGGTATGGATATCAGCCAGTTGAGCGGCAGAAGGAATAGGTAGAAGGCGGATGACACCAACTTGAACCTTTTCCCGAATTAGATGACAGTCAAGTTCAATATGCTTTGTCCTCTCATGAAATGTGGGATTTTGAGCAATTTGGATTGCTGAAAGATTGTCACAATATAAGGGTGTAGAACTGGAATGGGATTGATGCATATCATGAAGCAAATACAGCAACCACTGAATTTCAGAAGCAGTGACAGCCAAAGCCCTGTATTCAGCTTCAGAGGAAGATCTGGAGATGGTCTGTTGTTTCTTAGATTTCCATGAAATGAGAGAGGAACCAAAGAAAATGCAAAAACCCGTGACAGACCGTCTGCTCTCAGAACAAGAAGCCCAGTCAGAATCACTGAAGGACTTCAAAAGAAAATCAGATCTGGATGAGTAAAACAATCCCTTGCCTGGAGAGGACTTAAGGTATCGTAAGATGTGATAAGCAGCATCAAGGTGAGGCTGCAAAGGATTGGAGATGAACTGGCTCAGCTTGTGCATAGCAAAGCAAATATCAGGCCTTGTATTTGTGAGATATATGAGTTTGCCAAGAAGTCTCCTGTAAACAGCAGGATTTGCCAATGGAGCACCATCAGTGGAGGTAAGTTTGAGACCAGGAAGCATTGGTGTGGCAGCTGGTTTACACCCTAGCATACCAGCATCATCAAGAATTTCTAAAGCATATTTTCTTTGAGAGATAACCAACCCTTTGGATGTTCTTGCCACTTCAAGACCTAGAAAGAACTTTAAGGGACCAAGATCCTTGATGCAAAACTTAGTGTCCAGTAGATGTTTGACTGAATTGATCTCTGCAAGATCATTACCAGTAAGGACCAGATCATCAACATAGATGAGGAGGATGGTAATATGACCATCTTTGAATTTTACCAATAGAGAATAATCAGAAATGGACTGTGTGTAGCCTAAGGAAACCAGAAAACTGATCAATTTGGAGTTCCATTATCTGTTGGCCTGCTTGAGTCCATAAAGGGATTTCTGCAGTTTACACACTTGGTTCAGATTAGAAGACTGAAAACCTGGAGGGACCCTCATGTACACCTCTTCATGTAAATCACCATGAAGAAAAGCATTGTTAACATCAAGCTGATGTAAATGCCAATGATGAGCAAAAGCCAAAGCCAAAACTAATCTCACAGTTGTTAACTTCACCACTGGAGAAAAAGTTTCAGAGTAATCTACACCTTCAACCTGTGTGAACCCCTTTGCTACAAGTCGGGCTTTGTGTCTTTCTATAGAACCATCAGCCGTTCGTTTAATTTTGAAGACCCATTTGCAACCAATGGGTCTTTTTCCAGCAGGTAAGTCAGTGATAATCCAAGTTTTGTTAAGTTCCAAAGCCTGAATTTCTTGATTCATGGCCTCCTTCCAGCAGTCATGCTGAACTGCTTGGGCATATGTCCTGGGCTCAATATCACTTAAAACAGCTAGAGCAAAGGATTTATATGAAGGAGATAAATGATCATCTGACAAAAAATTAGTTAAAGGGTAAGGAGTACCTGAGGAATGACTTGCAATGGCAGAGGAATGCACTATATTACATTGGTAGTCCCTGAGATAGTTTGGAATTCTTTTAACTCTTTTAGAAGTGCGAATTGGAATAGGGGAAGAAGCAGAACCAGAGGTGAAAGGAACATGACTGGAAGAAGAGGGAGGAGGACATGGTGAAACAGTAGTAGCAAAAGGTGCTGTAGGATGAGAAGCAGAAATAGAAGAAGAAGGATGGTGTGTATCAGAGACAGCAATGTCAGTCAGGACGATTTTAGATGGGGTAGAAAAATAAGAAGAAGGAGAAGAAGGCAGATCTGAAGGAGGAATAGATGAAAAATGGAAAATATTCTCATAGAAAGATACATGTCTAGAATAGAAAACCTCACGAGAATGTAAATCAAACAAGAGATATCCTTTAACACCTGGAGCATGACCAATGTGAACACATTTACGAGCTCTAGGCTGAAACTTTGTTCTATGAGCAGTGTGTGTGGTTGAAAAACATAAAGAACCAAAAACTCTAAGTGTGGAAATATCAGGATGTTTATCATAGAGCAAAAAGAAAGGAGAAAGGGAATCAAGCTTAGGAGAGGGAAGTAAATTGATGATATGAACAGCCTGGGATATGGCAAAGTCCCAAAAAGAGAGAGGCAAACAAGATTGAAACATGAGTGATCTAGCAACATTAAGAATGTGCTGATGTTTTCTCTCAACAACCCCATTTTGTTGGGGGGTTTCAGTGCAAGATAATTGGTGAAGAATACCCTTAGAAGAGTAAAAATTAGGCATGTTAAATTCTGCACCATTATCAGATCTAATGATTTTAACAAGTTTGCCAAATTGAGTGTGAATAAATGTGACAAAATTCAGAAGGTAAGTTCTGGTTTCTGACTTAGATTTCATTAAACGAATCCAAGTGAACCTAGATTTATCATCCACAATTGTGAGAAAATACTTGTTGCCATGAATACATGGGGTAGAATAAGGACCCCAAATGTCTACATGAATAACATCAAAAACAGAATTTGCAACAGTAGTACTAATAGGAAAGGGAAGCTGCTTTTGCTTTGCAAAGTGACAAGCATCACAAGCATGTTTTATTGAATGTGGAATGTTACAATAAAATTTTTGTAAAAGCATATGACAGTGCTGTGAAGGGTGGCCCAGCCTATGGTGCCATATATCAATGGCACTAACAACATCAACATGATTGATGCAATGAGTGAAGGAAAAAGATTGAGGTATAGAAGCAGAATCAAGAATCAGGGTATATAGGCTGCCGTGCTGCCTAGCATTGCCAATCATCCTCAAAGTAGGAAGGTCCTGTATCAAGCAAGATGAGTCAGTAAATGAAACCTGACATGAAAGGGTTCGAGTAAGCTTAGATACAGAAATCAAGTTGTTGAAGAAATTAGGTACATACAACACATCATACAGAATAAGAGATAATGATAAAGGGATAGTACCACTATATGTAGCGAGTGTCACATTACCATTGGGAAGAGACACAGAGATTGGTTTTATGGCCTTATAAGTGGTGAAAAAATGAAAAGAAGATGTAATGTGATCAGTGGCTCCGGAATCTACTATCCAATAAGCAGATTCCTTACCTTGAGAAGAGGAAGCAATGTGATGAGCACTGACCAAGTTTGTGGAATTGGCAGTAGCTGTTGGTAGTGTAGAAGGCAAGAGTGCCAACAATCCTTGAATTTGATCCTGAGTAAGGCTTAACAAGGGAGTAGCAGATGTAGCATCACTGGATTGATCAGAATGAACATGATGCACTGACTTCTTGGACTTATAACCGGGAGGATAGCCATGTTTTTGGAAACAGGTATCAATAGTGTGATTGGTGCGATTACAGAAGGTGCAGAACCTACCAGAATTAGGCTTCTGCTGATAAGGTTTGCCACGACCAGTGCCATGACCTTGAGAAGAACCAACAGGTGTTTGAACAGCAAGTGCAGTAGGAGAAGGGAGAATACCAGTACCATGACCATGATGCAATTGGCGTTCTTGTTGAACGATCATCGAATACACTTTAGAAAGTGGAGGTAAAGGCTCCAACAACAAAATTTGAGATTTGACAGCATCATAACTGTCATTTAGACCTTGTAAGAAGCAGATGACACAGTCATTTTCTCTGTATTGAAGCACAGTCTTGGTTGTGTCGTAACAACAACCAGAATCAGATGCACACGATGGAATCGGACGAAAATTACAAAGTTCATCCCACAGAACTCGCATCTTTGTAAAATAGGAACTCACAGACATGTCCGATTGCTGAAGGGAGAAGAGATCATGATGAATTTGCGAGATCCGCACATGATCACCCTGCGAGAAACGATTCTTCAGTTCTTTCCAAACATTGTAAGCCTCGGTGATCCAGAGAATGCTAGATGAAATCTCTGTTGAAACAGAGTGATTGATCCATGAAAGAACCAGCACATTGCACCTTTTCCAGAGAGGAAAACTCGGATCGGTCAGAGATGGCTTACGAATAGAACCATCAACAAAAACGAACTTGTTCTTCATCTCAAGCGCCATAGTTATGGCTTGAATCCAGCAATTGTAATTTGAACCCTCCAGAACCGGAGAAACAAGAATGAGAGAAGGATTTTCGTTCGAATGAATGTAATAAGGGTTGAGAAAATCACGATCGGACGTAGAGGGAGAATCAGGTTTAGAAGAAATATCTGCATGTGCAGATATTGGAATCGAAGAAGCAGAATTCACAGAATGAGCGGATGAATCCATTGAAGCAAAGAACAAGAAAGTGAAGAAAAATAGGAGAAAATGCAGATCGAACAAATCAGATTGAATACATTGACTATTAAATATTACTAGTCTAACACTTCTCACTTAATTTGTGTCATAAAAAAATCTTTTCATTTTCATATCAAAATTAAATGATGTCACGAGTGTTTCTCTAAAGACTTTCGATATTATTTGTATATCATACCCATGAAAAATTACTAGCAATAAAAATCAAATCTGAACTTTGAATTGAACTTAAACCTTTACAAATAAGATAACTTTTTTAATAAGATATTTAATTATTTTATTAATAATTTATATGATATGAAAAGAGTTTTATTTTATCTTTACTTTTTTAATGCAAATTAATATTTGTATTACAAAATTTATTTTATTTTATATTTGTTAATATTTAAAGCATGTAAAAGAAAAATATAATAATAAAATATAATGATAAATTTTTAAGTATTAAAAACATAAGAGAAAATAAAAAATGAATAATTCAAACTAATAGAATAACTCGTCTAACTTGTAGTCTACGTAGAGTCGGGTTAAGTTAATAATTTGTTAATTTACAATAATTTTGACTAAACCTATAGTGAGTTAATCTATTTTGATAACTTTGAATGAAACATAAAAATATTTTTAAATAATAAAATATATGAGAATAAAAAGAAAAATAATTTAAAATTTGCTATATCATAACCATTTTAACCAGACTTATGTTGATTCAAAATTAAGTTGGCCTGCAATGACATCGGATTGAGATCCTCTACAGTTAAAAAAAAAAATTGCAAAAGATCTCATCTATTGAATTCAAAATTTTAAATAATAAAATATTAAAAATAAATATAATATAATAATTTTTAATAATAAAATTGATAACTAGAATCTTTTGTAATTTTTTCTCAAATGCAGAGAATCTCAATCCCAATGACACCTATTCTCATCATTTAAAAAAAAAAAAACTGAACCAACCGTTTTGATTGTGGGCTCATTGTAATATTTGGTAAGAACAAGACAACACAAATTTCTCATATTTTCTTCCACATGTGACATGTGATGTGTGATGTATGCGTAGATAAATAAATAAATATTATAAAAGGTATCGATATTAATAATTTTCCCTCCTTGTTGTATCCTCTTCCCTTCACATATAAGCTCCACTTGTTTCTCTGCAAATCCGTCATTTTCTGCTCTCTCTCTCTCTCAGGCTCCTGAACAAAAAATGATCTGCATTTTGTCAAGCAACTCCTAAATCCCTCTCTTTCTCTCTCTGGCTTTCTCTCTCTACAATGGGCTCTGTCTCCGAAGATTGCTCCGATAACACTCAACCTCCCCATTCCATTTCCCCCAACGACCAGCGAGTCTATTTCGTTCCTCACAGGTCAGAATCACATTCACTCTTCTTTCTCACTTCAATTTCAAACCCCAATTCCTACATTTTGATTATCAATGATTTCCACATACACAAATCAATCCCAATAACCCAAACCATCAATTCCCGGTGCTCAAAATCATTGCTTTTATACCTCAGCTTTCTGCCCTTTTGTTTGCGTCTTGATTTGTGTGCTTTGCTTTTGCTTTTCTGTGATCTGCATTGGTTGGGGCATGTTGATTCAATGTATGAATTGCATTTGATGAGTGATTTGTGTGTGTATGTGTATGTGTGTTTCAGGTGGTGGAAGGATGCGCAGGATTCAATGCCTGCGGGTTCGGATGGGAAGAAGGGGGTTCTCTATACTGCTTCACCGGGTTCACCCTATGCCGGTCCTATGAAGATCATCAATAACATTTTCAACTCGGATCTTGTGTTCAATCTCCGGAGGGAGGAGGATTCACCCCACAATCGCGAAAATGGCGAAGTGGGCGTGTCTGGCCGAGACTTTGCTTTGGTTTCTGGGGAAATGTGGTTGCAGGCACTCAAGTGGTGAGTGGTTTTCAAAAAATTTCTGTCAAACTTTTAGAATGAGCTCATTGAGCAGAGATGGTACTAGTAAACTGTATGAGGTTTTAGTTAGAATGTGCTCTGATGCAACTTATTGGTCTCAACTGTGGTTTGGAATCTGGATCCCACTAGCTTTGTGCAATTTATACAGCTGGCTTGACACTGTTTCTGCTGTGTGAAATTCTCCTAGGTTTTCATATTTATGGTAAAATTTTATGCTGTCTCTTCATGATTATGCCATTTTTAACAATTTTGTTACAACAACCATGTTTTACGTGGTTATGAGACAGCAGGCTTACTTTGTTCGTTAAACATTACTGCATTTCCTTGGGAGTGTGAATTTAAAAGCTTTTGATAACTTATCTTAGTTGCTTTGCATATTATTGACTACTTTTCCTGGCATGAGTCGAGATGTAAGCGGACAAACAGTAATTATAGCAACAGATTTTTCTTTAACTGCCTATTCTATGAAAAATGGATAACTTTTATATTTTTTGGGTGGAGAAAAGTTAAGGAGTGGGGAGGCTACCCCATTCTAAGTTAAGTACTGGTAACTCACTCTACGAATGTTGAATAAAATTCATTTGCTTGACAGCTGATTATCTAATTATCTCCTAAATTCGTATCCCTTGATGGTATCATGTGTAATATATAATACATACATATGACCCGGAACTTAAAATGGCTGGCATGTGTTGTACAGCAGAATGAGGAGAGCAGGAGTTGTGTCCATTCCCTCTCTGGGAATGAGCAGGAACATCAAAATTTAAGACTGAACAAATGTACATGAGAGCTTAGATACATGGATTCAGATATAGATGTGCACATATTCGTAAACTTGCTTTTATTTTTAATATATAGTAGAACTTGGAATATAACAATATTATTTTTGGATGATTGTAACAATTCTTATGTGATATTCATTAATATGAGTTCTATGAAACCTGAGTGCGAGAGGAAGACCTTTGTTTTCTATAGATATGATTATAGTTGTAATCACAGAATAATTTTTGACTTTTCAGCATGCAGATAACTCAAATCAGAGATGTATGTATGTAAATATTTTTAATTTATATAATTATTTTGTATACATAAATTTGGTGAAATTGATGCATAATTTCTGAGCATATTACTGCTCTTTTATTTTATTTGTGAAGAATTGATGTATTTATATGTCTCTGTTTTATGGTTATATTTATGCTTCCTACTTGATATAGAATTTCCGGTAGTGAATGATATGTTTGTTTTCATAAGTGGATATGATATTTATTGCTATTTAGAATTTGCTAGTATTTGTTTTTAATGTTGACCCTTGCAGATAGTTCATGATTCTAGATGCAACTCATGAAAGTTTTTTTGACATTTGGAATATTTAGCTAGTTATATCTTCTTATCACATGTTTTGATATTTCCTTTAGGCATAGTGATTCAAAAAATGCAATGAAGGATGAGAGAGGGTTTTCAGCTACTGAGGATGATATGGCAGATGTCTATCCTTTACAGCTCAGGCTTTCTGTTCAGAAAGAAACAAATTCATTGGGAGTAAGAATAAGCAAAAAGGTAATTCTCTCTCTCTCTCTCAGCTAGTTTTTGGTTCCTTTTAGCATTGCTGTTGTCCAAGAGGCATCTAATGGTAAGACATTTTGATTGACCATCCTCATTTTATTTGTCAATTTTTTAGTTATATTTTTTCATGGAATGCTGATAGATACATAATGTATACATGCTTCATCATTTCTGTTTTATAATCATTTAGAGTGATTTTAGATGGAAAATGTTTCACAACTGAACATTCGCTATCTGTAATTAATGTTCATGTCTGGGTTCAGTGCACCATGGTGTTTTCATGGGTCTAAGACCTGGAGGTTTAAGACAATGAAAACCACAATTGAAGTATATCGTCACTTTTTGTATAGTTTGATCCAATATGAGTGCTGTTTTATTAATAAGCTTTTAGGTAATCATGGTTTTTATTTGTTCATTATCATCTTTTTTTTGGGATAGAAGTTCATTATCATTTTATTATTCAAATCCTAATCCGCTCTTCCAATTTTTTCCCTTTCTTTCTAGGACAATGCAGTTGAGCTCTTTAAAAGATCCTGTAAAATATTCAGTGCAGATATAGAGATGGTAATATAATGTTCTATCCAGTTCTACTTATCAAATTAAAAAATAAAATAAAAGCATTTTTGCAATCTTAATGATACTGCAAGAAATTGATGATTTCTTACCTATTATTGTGCAGTTACGCATTTGGGACTTTTCAGGTCAGATAACCTTATTTCTTGTGAATGACAAAAACAAGGTCCCAACAGACTGTCAAAGGCAGTCTGAGGAGGTAAGTGGCATTATGTTTTGATTAAAAATTCCCTGTGTTATGCTTGTATCTCTTTGTACTCTATCTTCATATTTCAGAATTTTATTATTAAAATTCTTCCCAGTGTCAGGGGTGAGTATCTGTTACATCATATGTGCCATAACCTTTTGGTGATTTCGCATGCCATTTATCTAAGATTAAGGTTTTTGGATCTTAGGACTGTGGGATACTTCAATAGGCATTTTCAAAATTTATAGAAAAAGGATGTCATAGGGTTTAATTTCACAACTCGCAAGGCCTCTTGCACCACTTTGTGTTTCTTCTCCCTTTGGTTTTTGTCTGGGGTTCATTATTTTTATTAACTACATATGATTGATGGCTTTGCAGAAACTTTATTTATGTGCATATGTTTTGTGTCAATATCAGGTATTGCTATAATGACATGTGACATTGGCATTTATTGTGTTGGGTAAAGAAGGTTCTACCAGTTTCATTCATTTGATGTGCAAGATCAAATCTTTAGTAATTAGTTAATGTTTACCAATTAAAGAAGCTATGCATTTTCTTAAGATTGTCCCCATACAAGGAGAAATTTCTTTTTGTCTGCTTTTCTCATAAATTCTTTATTGATAATTGTGATTGTTAACTTTTTCCTTGATAATTGTAATGGTTAACCGTTTCCTTATTGTTAACTTTTTCCTTTTGGGTTCCTGCTTTGGTGTCAATCCTTGACCAGGATTGACCCTTTATGTTTGTAGATGCAACAGCATTGGTCTGAGACTGTAGTTTTATCATGTGTTGAATGTTTGAGGCAAAAATCATAATTCTTGGAAGTTGATAGCTTCTCGTATTTTATCATTTTATTATATATGCTTCAAATGACATAACTTAATTTTCTGTCAGAAATGAATCTTTATTTGTTGTCATTTTTTTAATACAATAACTTGTCTTGAGTTTCTCACTTTGGACTGTAGTAAATATTTATGATAATAATTTTACCTTCTTAATCATTGGCTACTATTAAATTAAATGATTTACATGCCATATTAATTTGTGAGTTGTGACTGTGAATGACATACAGATTTTTCTAGAGTTGCAAGTTTACGGGTTGTCAGACTCATTGAGATGTAGGGAAGGGAAAAAAGATGATATGGCAAGCTTTTCTGGCAGTGCTTCAGTGAAGATGAATGGTAGTGCTGGCAGTATGAATTCAAACTGTACGCATGCCAATTCTTTGACCTTCTCTTTACTCCGTGGCGAAGCTGGTTCCTTGGGATTAACTGGATTACAAAACCTAGGAAATACTTGCTTCATGAACAGTGCCCTCCAGTGCTTAGCACACACGCCAAAGCTTGTTGACTATTTTGTTGGAGATTATGGCGGAGAAATAAATCACGCTAACCCATTGGGCATGGATGTATATTCTTATTTTTGAGCTACTTATAATTTATTAGTTTGATATCTCTAGAAATCCTCTTGTGGGGAACTTCTATGCTTATTGCTTAGGATGTCTTTCACTTTTTTATTATTTTTTTGATATATGCTTCTTTTCCAGGGTGAGATAGCTTTGGCATTTGGAGATTTACTTAGGAAGTTATGGGCTCCTGGAGCAAGTCCCGTGGCACCAAGAATTTTCAAATCAAAGCTTGCTAGATTTGCACCTCAATTTAGTGGATTTAATCAGCATGATTCCCAAGTTAGTGCATCTTGCTCCTTCATTCTATTTTTTTTCATAGGTTTTTAGCTTTACAAGGCTCATTTCTCATGTACCCTTTCACTGCTACGATAATTCTTTTCCCTGCAGGAGCTTCTTGCTTTTTTATTGGATGGACTTCATGAGGATCTGAATCGTGTTAAATGTAAGCCTTATATTGAAGTCAAGGATGGTGATGGTCGACCAGATGAAGAGATTGCTGATGAATATTGGCATAATCATTTGGCTCGCAATGATTCTATCATTGTTGATGTGTGCCAAGTATGTATCCATCTCATGAATTGCAATAGCAGGATTAATTACTTATGTTAAGAACAATAGAACATCATAGTTTCTTGGTGGTTAAGTACTTATTTATAGAATCTTCTTTGCCACATTTGTGATTTACTCAGACATTTACAATTGTAGTATAAACAATTACTGAAAAGAGTTCAATCTAGTGCTTTAAGTGATTACATATGGTAAGTAACAGGTCTTTACGTAAGTGTCTATAATCTAACAGATTTATATTATATTCAAACATAGCATTATTTAGGGCAACACTTAAAGGTCATCTAAAAATCTTCGAAAAAACATTTGAAGTTTCAATTCTATTGTTTTCAATATAATATTATATAATATTAATTGCTTTGGAAAGTATTAATCAGCTTCTTTGTTTGTGCATGTGTGTAGTGAGAAGAATGATTTTATGTAAGAGGTGAAAGGAGTAAATCATGACCGTTAGATTTTCCATAAATGGTTAATATTAAAAGATCATGTCATTGACTTTTTAAAATGTCCATGTGATAGTCATTTGACCATTAAGTGATCTTTTGATCTTGACCAATTATGGAGTCTAAACTGGATTAAAATTCATGATAGCAGCCAGCAGCTAATTGCGAAAAGAGTTAGAATGATAAGAAAACCTACTAGATCTTAAATTTAGTTAAGTGCAATGCTCTCCTGCCGCTGGAAGATTGCAATCTATATTTTTTATTCAATTGAGATGAAACTTGCTGTTTTTTTTCTGTGTTCATGAGAACTAGTTTGGTTACCTTTTTCTTCCTAATGGTAATTCTCTTTGCCTTATGGATCACATTCATTATTTTATGCAGGGTCAATATAAATCAACATTAGTTTGTCCTCATTGCAGAAAGGTCTCGGTGACATTTGATCCATTCATGTACTTGTCGTTACCTCTGCCTTCAACAACAATGCGGACAATGACTTTGACTGTTGTTAGTAGTAGCATTGATGGAATTACTCAATTATCACCATATACCATTTCTGTCCCGAAAAATGGAAGATTTGAAGATCTGACTCGAGCTCTAAGCATTGCATGTTCTTTGGGGGCTGATGAGACCTTATTAGTGGCTGAGGTATATCTTTTCAGTTTAAACTCAAATTTTATGCCAGTTCCCTTATCCTTTGAGTTTCTTTTTGGATTTGTATCAATCCTGTAGAAAACTATATTTCTGAAGCTAGGCTGTGCAACAGGCATACAACAACTGCATTATACGTTTTCTTGAAGATCCATCTGATTCATTATCCTTAATCAGAGATGCTGACAGACTGGTTGCTTACCGATTTATGAAAGATAATGTGGATGCCCAGTTGGTTGTCTTTATGAATCAGCGGACGGAGGAGTAAGTTAATATGTTTCTTATGTTATTAATGATTTTATTCTGGAAAGGACTTTCCATTATAACTTTTCTTGTTTGTGATACAAAATAATAGAGTTGGGGAGTGTCATGAGCTAGTTTCTATTAAACTCCCTCAAATCAGTCTAAACTTAAAATAGTTGTATTAGCTAGCATTACAAGTAAATTTCTGGAAACTAGTCCAGCCTAACCTTTCCACTGGAAACATGTATGACTGCAGTGCAGAAAATACCTAAAACACACAAACCAGGTTATTTTATTTGATCCAGACACATTTTTGCTGGGTGAGTTATTAGTCTCAGCTTTGTTTTGAATTTTTTTGGCCATTATTTGATTGTTTTAAAATTATGGCAACCCATTACCTGGCTTTGGTAATTCTTACCTATGGAGACACCATGTTTTCAGTGCAACTAAGTTGCCTGCAAAAGTCTAAATAGTTGCACCCAATCGCGTCTCTTGATTCTTGAACAATCTGGGACTTGCACATTGTATGGTCCAATTCAGGTAGCAGTTAGGCATTCGAAAAAAAAAAAGACCTTGGATGAATGTATTAAATAGATTTTTGAAGTAAATATTTCTTTCCCCATAAATGGTTAATGTGAGTAATTGAATTGATATAAATGCTTGTATTTTTAGGAAGAATTTATTTATGATGTTTAAGTTTAGCAGATTTTAAAATATTTTTAATATTTCAAACCTGGCTTATTTTCTTTTGAATTTTTTAAATCTCTAGCCAACAATCCTCTCTCTATACCATTTCAATTACCTAATCAATTTGTATAAAGTTGCTTGTTGCAGTGACAAATTCATATTTCAGTAGTTGCAATTTTCAGTTTCTCTGTCTTATATATTTTTTCACCAAATTTGCCCCTTAAATCTCAATGGACATAGATTGCCATAGTAGGATCCCCCCCCCCCCCCAAATACCTTTTAGAAGAATTAAAGGATATGCAATCACATGCAGGCTGAAATACCTTGTCAAAATTTCCCCCTCTCTTATAACATTAGCTCATACTGCTAGGATTCAGTAAATAAAAGTGGGGAAAAGAGCATGCTGCTAGCTATCATGGTATTATTTGACATTTCCCACACTAAGACAGATTTGATTTTCCTTTGCTATTGGTATTGTTGAACATCTCTACAATTAATTTGATACTCACTACCACAGCTCAAAAAAGATTGGGTTTACATGCTCACATATACCTATGCATGCTATTCTTGGGCTTTTATTGTTCACTTGTGGTTGCCTTGCCATCATATAAATTTAGCTTTTAATATTATATTGTCAGGCAGTACATCCATGGGAAATTGGGTCCAAATTGGAAGGCATTTGGAATCCCTGTTGTGGCTTGGCTTTGCAATATTACAAATGGATCTGATCTTCGGAATTTCTATCTGAAGTTGCTCAGTCCATTTCGAATTTCAACTGAAGAGGCCTTGGAAGATTTTGATGTGTCTAAGAAAACTGAAGAAATTGCAGAAATGGAGGGGATCACAACTCCTAGTTTAGGTCCAAATGTGAATGGGTTAGATTCTCCTTCAGATGGAGGAATGGAGTTTTACGTAACAGATGAAAAGGGGGCTGTCAAGGATTCCAAGATTTTAACGAATGAGCCACTAGCAATAAATGGACAGTTAAGGCTGCTGCATGTGCTTGTGTGTTGGTCAGATAAACAGATTCAACAATATGACACCCGACTTTTTAGTTCGTTACCTGAGGTTTTCAAGTCTGGCTTTTTGGCAAAGAGACCTCAAGAGTCAGTTTCACTATACAAGTGCCTTGAAGCATTCTTGCAAGAGGAACCTCTTGGACCTGAAGACATGTGGTTAGTTACCATTACAACATTAGGTGAAAGTATTTTGATTGGCGTGCATTTTAGTCTGCTCCATCTGGAAGAGGTTCTATACTAGATTGCTATGCATTTAAGCTTCATGCAAATAATTTTAGTTTGTAACCAGTCAATTCACATTAACACAGCTTTTATATTGAGGCCATAACATCTATGAAGTTCAGTATCATCATCATCATTCATCACTTCCACAATGACTAGATTTGCTGTGTATCCAAGTATAGACTCTAGATTTTCCATCTATTCTGTGTTACATTCTTAGTAGTGCTTTATTAAAAAGTGATCAGGAGCAGCAGCTTGTTTTGTAATGATTTTGATCACTGTTTCAGTTTTATTTTCAGATAAGTTAAACAGATCAGAATATCAATGTATAAACTACTTGTCATCCAGTTCAAATGATTATTAAGTTTATACCATCTAGCATTATTTATTCTGTGAATCAGTGTTACTATTTTCTAAGGTGCATTTTTCTGTAATTTTAGGTACTGCCCCAGCTGTAAAAAACATCGTCAAGCTAGTAAGAAGTTAGATCTTTGGAGACTTCCTGAGATTTTGGTCATTCATCTCAAGAGGTTTCAATATAGTCGTTTCATGAAGAACAAGCTGGAAACATATGTTGACTTCCCAGTAGATAATCTTGATCTGTCAGCTTATATTGCCCATGGGAATGACAAATCCTACCGTTACATGCTTTATGCTATCAGTAACCATTATGGAAGTATGGGAGGTGGTCATTATACAGCATTTGTCCATGTAAGTGCTGTTCATCTTTTCAATGCTTTTATTTTCTGATTTTAAGCATATAATTTTGGTTATGAGGAATTTTACCCATAGAACAGACGAAAGTTGGTGGAACATTAAAAACCGTTTAAGTACTCTAAAAAAATTTCTGATTATTGCATGAAAGGTTGTCTTAATTGTGTATGGAGTAAATATTTTTATACTGTTGCTTGTGGATTGACTCTCAGGCCCCTATCGATTGGCTTATTATGCAAATTGCAAAGATTGTGAAAAGTTGATCTTATTTGGTTGACATTACTATTATCATTGTGACGTTGTGGAGGGTTTTTGTCTTATATGATTAGTTACAAAAATTTTTTTTTTTTCAACAATTAATATTCACCCTCATTGTTTTCTGCTCTTCCATTTCATGTACTCGTGTAGCATGGTGGTGATCGATGGTATGACTTTGATGATAGCCATGTTCATCCCATCAGCAAGGAGAAGATAAAGTCTGCAGCTGCCTATGTTCTTTTCTACAGAAGAGTTTTTGAAGTATGAACATAATGGTAGAGTAGCATATAGTTCGAACAGCCTATTGAAGCTAGGTACCATTGATTAACACTATTGCCATCATAGTCTTACAAAGTATACCTATACCTAACAAAGGTAGCATTCTTTTGTCATTCACATTTTAAAATTTTTAGACTAGTTGAGTTTTAGAGTGTGGAAGAAGGGATACTGTAAAGAGGGACTACTAAGGATTACAACTAAAGAGGTGAAAGCATACCTTGGGGCTAGAAGCATATTGTTTAGAGCTCTTTAACCATGTAAGAAGAAAATCTGTGTTTCTAAAGGGCGTTGTACCAGCTTGAGTTAGTATTTCTTGAATTATATTTTGTTCCTACTTTGTTATTTTTTTTTTTGAAGACCGAAGAATATCTTGAATTCATCAGTGGAAAGTTAAATTTTATGTAGTTTGATTGATGTTCATGATATCACCTAATTGTCATTACCTTAGCTAACATCTTGCCCAACTATTTCAATGGAAATAGTCTGCTCGACAGAACTACTCTTTGAGCTATCAAGTAATAGCTCATGGTTTCTAGGATCTTCTGCCAATAGACTAAATTATTTTGATTTTCTAGTTCCTTTTATGATCACCAGAAAGTGGCGTGTCAGAAATTCATGTTTTTTAGGAGCTGCAAAAGAAGTTTGAGAGAGAAAATTTGTTTGAACTGGCATCAGTATTTCCTGGAAAATTGTCACGAAGCTCTTACTACCTCTCAGTTGGATAGCACAAGTATGAAGAACATATTTTCTCTTCCTATGAAAAAATGTGAAAAGATGTTCCTCATTCAAATGTTCAGGTGTATTTTGTGTCACTTACAGATGTTTGTTTAGCAAGGTAACATGAATGTGGAATATTATAGTAGTGCATCCAAGGTTACTAGTCGAAGATCATAAATGGAGTTTTAGTTCATAAATTGTTCTATCATTGCAGGGGAAAAAAAGCACGGGTAAAGCAATGCAATTAGTAGCAACCAAGTGAGTGAAGCCGATACTCATATTCAGGGGGATACTAATGTCAAAAATTTATTTTTCAGATAACATTCGGTGTTTTTACTGAGAATTTATGAAGAATAAGGGAAAAAAACTGAGGGAGAAAAGAACAAGGGCTGCAGACTTTGCCATTCTTACAGAAGCACTGGATTTGAGTAGTACCGTAATGTCTGACAATTGTTAGTTCTCAGCAGTATGGACCACGTTTCCAATTTCGTGTTAAAATGTGCCAGACCTCTCTTTGATTGTTTTAGTACCAAAGTACTTGGGGCAGCCTTAAGCGAGCCCAGGACCACTGACTTTTCACATTCTGCTCAACATTCTGTGGTTCTCAGTTGTAAACATGTGTTCCCCCTTTGATAGGAGCCTCATTTGCCACACAAGTATTATTTTGACACCACCCTGGCAACATTCACAAACTGCTAGGATTGGTGTAGTGTCTTTGCTGGTTTCAGTTATCTTATCCAAAAAGAAAATTTTAAAAGAGCAAAAAAAAAAGAGTTAAAGTTGAAAAAAGATAAGGAAGATCAAACTAGAGATAGAAGCCAATTTTGCGACTTTGGTTGTGGGGCCTTGCTGTTTATTTAGCAAAGGAACATTTCCGATTTGTGATGAGATCCTTCAGAAAGCATTTAGGTGTAAGCAATTTTTGGTAAATTTTTACATACCCCTCCAACAAAAAAAATTTGGAAATTTTCTAGCAACTAAAGTTTTTACTAAACCTAAATATGTCGTTAGATGCAACAGTTAATTAGTTAGTGCACTATCAGTTAATTAGTTAGTAATCTTTTAATTATCAATTAAAGAATTGAGTGGTTTTCATAATTAGAAATTTTAAGTCCTTCCAGAAGATGCGACAGTCAATTAGTTAGTGCACTATCAATGCCACAGCAATCATCCAAAAAAAAAAAAAACAATACCACGAGAGAATCACTCTCTTGGGATTTACATTTTTCCCCCTATATTTGAACATTCTTTTAGTTCTTTTTAAGAGCCTAAAAAAATAGCATTACAAGTGACTGAATAAAAAAATATGTATTCATGACTCGTGAAGGTTCAAAAGTCTGAATGAGTTTGGCACCACATAATGGCGACTTATAATTTGGATGGTAATGATTTAATTGGCTTCAAGGTCTGTACTCGATTCAAGAGTCCTGGATATGTCTGTGCTATAATAAATACATTTTTTTGCAGGAATATATGTACGGCACTCGAAGAAGTGGTTGCTTTAATTTAAGTTAATGAAGGGAATTCAATTAGGTTAAAAATTATAATCATTAAGAATCAATTAATTGGTTCAAATTAATGCGCCATAACACATCAATGGTGACCGGCTTGCTCAAGAAAGCCGGATTATTATTGAGAATATTAAAATATTTAAAATTATAATAGAAAAATCTAAATAGGAGAAGATTTCATTTCATGTTCACTTGGCTCTAAAATAATGTTAAAGTGCATTATTATGTATTTATGTCACACAACATTTTTGCTCAGTAATTTTTAAAAAGAAAATATTCCTCAAACACTATTTTTCCTACATTATTTTATACTTCATTTATTTTAGTAAAAAGAAAAACACTATTGTATTGAAAATTATATTTCTCTAATTTTATTATTAAAAAATAATAAAAAAGAAAGGTGTAATAAAGTTAGTGGCGTGTGAATATCATTGTTGTTTTTTTTTTTAAAAAGGTGCAACCTTAATTTAATGCAATCATGCCAATTATGAGCTTTTGCAAAAACAATGAGAGGTTTGGTCTCAAGTGTTTGGTTAAGACAATGGCATTAAATATCAAATTTACAATAATTAACCAGATGCATATTCACCTATCAGCATTTTATGTAAAGTACATAGCCTTAACTACAAAACATGACCTAACCAATATGACATACATATCAATATGCCCAGTTGACTCAACATGTGCCTAAAATAGATACAATTCAACAAACACTAGTTAAGTATGCAACATGTACGACCAAGCTTTTCCTTCTTTCACCTTCCTTTCCATTCCATTGGAAATGCTTCATCCATATATACTATTGCTCACTCAGTTTCTGCACCAGTATATAACAAGAGCAAATCAATTCAATTTTGTTTGGGTGTTTGTGATTCTAGCAATGAAATGGTTTGTGGGTGTCAGGATCACTGTCCACTCCCTTTTAGCGGTCCAAGTCGGCGATGCTCTGATGGCTTTTGCGTCTGTGCACATACAGTTTCCACTTTCAACGATGGATATGAATTGTCGGATTTGGATCTTTTTATGACATTTTTTTCTCATATATTTAAGTAAAAAAGAAAGATAAATATAAATGTTATAAAAAAAAAAAAAATTATGATTAAATTTTATTAATAAATTTTTTTATGTTTATTTCTCTTTTTTATTTGACCACATAAAAAAATTAATACTAAAAGATCTAAATCCATGCCACGCGACCTGTGAGGATACTTCACATATCCGATAATGTTTGGTACATCACCAAATATATAGTATAAGCTTTTTAGAATAGCACTTTATATCTTACATTTCTCGTATAACGTTATATGGCCTACGAGAAATCAAACATCATTTTTACTTTATCATCACCACTTTAGTGCTATCAATTCCACCATCACCCTATCATTGCCACCTCCCCTACTTTCACAATCACCATTACCTTTAATGTCAATTGAGGAAGAAGGCCATTTTTGTTTAAGTAATATCTATAATTTATCTTTTGATTATTCTTTTTACGCAATAAAGAATTAGTTTATATGAGCCATATGATCTATGTATGGCGCCATTTATATGTTTTTACTGAAATATGATTAAACCCTATGCCTTATTTGCATGTTCATGTCACCATTGTATTCAAAAAAAAAAAGAAAAAGAAAAAAATTAACCATTGATTTAAATCTATAGAATTTTTCAAAATAGAGGAATTAAGACAAATTGGTGTACCATGCTAAGAGTCCAAACTACTCATCACAAAATCTAGGAGAACTGACACCAGATATATTGTCCTTATGGAAGGGCACAAAGCAACTAGCTTGCTAGGGGGGGAAACGAAATATTCATATACTTCCCTTGAGAAAGGCAGTGGGCATAGTTATATATAAACAAGCAGTTTCCGCAGTTAACTCTTTCCTTCTCTATGAAAATGCTTGCAATTCACTTGCCATTCTAGCTCTACTCATAAGCTTTATCTCCTTCGCTAAAAGAAGCTTAAGTGTCAGGAGTGGCTGTTTAATTTCGAACAACCATGCTGAGTGAGGTGGATTCAGTGCTTAAATCCGCTTCCATTCTAACCTTTCGTCCACCATCATTCCAAGCAGAAGTAAGACCAACTAAAATGCCCCCCACAGCTCAGTAACCAATATTGCATCTTGCTACTTTCTAGGGATCGATGAGATTTAATTGCTTATATAAGTACTCCATTTACATACAATGTGATATGCATTAATTTCTCTCTGTGTGATAACTTATTAACAACCATGCATGAGAAATCAATTAATAGTATATAGATATAAACACTTTTATAGTAATTGATTTGTGTATCAAGTAATTCAAATTTATTTTGTGAGTGAAGTTTATACTTATAAAATAGATCAACACTGATATTTGTATATATCCATTTTTTTCATCATTTTTACATTGGTTAGTGTGTATAAATATTTAATTAATAATATATGTTATTCAAATTCAAACAACACAAGTTGTTAATCGATCAAAAATCTATACATTAGTTTAACTGGTATAAAAATTATATGAAAAAACTGGCGTGTGAGTATAATTTCCAAAACCGATTTATGCCGTTTAGCATATTCGCAATTTCCTATATAGCGGACGAGCTAACCTGGTCCACCCGAAGCATCTTACACAAATTGATTAGGTTTTTAAAATAAATTTATGTTTAAAGTAAATAAATATGACAATTGGCAATCCTGTAAGTTTATGGGTATAGCACTCCTCGCAATTGGCAATTCTGTAAGTGACATGACAGTCCAAATGGTTCAGAGACATTCATTTATTGTTTTCTGCAGTGAAATTTAAAGTCAAGTCACCCATCTATCTTTGTTTCAGATAAGACCCACTTGCTCAGAGCCACACATGGATCCAATTAACCCCACCTACCTGTTTGATTTGACCTTTCAGATTCTCTACTTTTAACCTCTTCCTACTTGACAAACTCTTCTTATCAGTTTTCCCACTCTCTTCCTCTGCCCATTCCCACTTTTATTTCTTAGAAATACCTATATATCATATAATGCTTGCAATATTGTAATGTTTATTAATTTTAACTAACATTGGAATTGGCTAGAAATATTTTAATATCTTGGGAAAGGTAAACAAATTTAAGAATGAATTTTATATGAAAGATTGTATAAAGTAACTCATCTCTCAAATTTTCAGTTTTAACCTTTTTTAAAGGTGTATTAAACTCACTTTAAATAAAAATAATAATTAAATAATAATTTTAAATTCTTTTAATATATATTTTTAATAATTATTTTAATTATTAAATACAAAAATTAAATAATTTTTATATTTTTAAAATATTATTTAATATTTTCTATTAAGTAATAATAAAATTATTAATAAAATATTTTAAAAAAATATAACAAAACTCATAATTAAAATACATTGTATTGTTATTCTCTTTTTGTTGATATTTATTAAGGAAGAGAGGGAAAAAAAAAAACTTCATTGGCCTCCACACTTTTATTGGAAATTGATCAAGCTATCACTTTTTTTTTGGGTACATTAATCAAGCAATCACTGAATTAACATATGTTGTAATTATATATCTTATTTCTTTTATTTGAACATTTTGATCAAAATTACTTTGCATAAATAAATCAAATCTAGATAAGTAACTATATTATAAAACTTTTTAATCTGATCAGATCATAACGTAAAACCCCACATGTCACTCACAAATGGGATTACGGGGGGTTTGTACACTAGTAGTCTAGTATTATATATGGAGAACGAGAAATTCATTGCATAAATTTGTATATTTAAATTGAGTGCTATCGATCACAATATTAATTAATAAGTAATTTTTATAATTAATTAATAAATTACTCTAGTAATATTATTAATTAATATTATAATTAGTCTAATACACTTAATTTAATTACTTTAAGTTTATATAATAATTTCCCATATCAAACATAGCTGCAGCAACATGTCTTTCACGTGCATCCCTTGAATGAAGGATCCAACGTGAGCATTCACAGACTGCCATGACCCATTAGATTTAGGACATCACTAAATAGTAGGAATTTATATAAGCATGCATGTTTTGACCATATATAGCCACTCAGTCTACTGTGTCGAACATTATAAGTCACGTCACCATGACTGAAGAAATATTGTAGCAATAGTAGTAATCCATAATTCCATTTATTAGAGTCCTGGGAAGAAGAAACTCTATCTGCAGGTACCTTCAAATAAGATTCATTTATGAGTCACGCGCATTTTGACAATTTATGTAGATACAAGGCTTCAAGCCTTCAACTACGGCATTTTATTTTATTTTTTTACTTCAAAATGTACACAATTAATTCAAAATTCAAATAATTTGATGAAGAGTTTGTAAATTTTTATAAATTGTATTTTAACATAAATTTAAACAAATTTTTATAAAACATAACATAATTGTAAAAAAAAAAAAAATTGTTAGTTGTAACTCGCATTGAAAATTTTCCTTTATCTATTATACATATGTCCATATTATACTAAATAACTATAAATAATCCTTTTAAATAACAGATATGATCTTCAAGTCATAAAATGCAATATTCTCTCTAGAATGTGTGTTGCTTGATGAATATGTTAAACTCGTTTTTTGCCGTTCTTTGCTAGCCTGGCACGTGGCTGCTATTGCTTTATTTAACTTGGGTCATGTTTTGACTTTATTAAAAGATTGAAAGGAAATTAGGGTTTTCTTTTCCTCACTCCCTTCTATAGAATCCCATTTTTACTTAGAAGATTAAAAACAAATTGGTTCTGCAAGTGTGACAGATGAAGACATGCATGCAACACCTGCACTACATGTTGCTCCTTTAATAGGGGTGTACTCCATTAACTGAACAAGATGGTCCAGGGAAAACAAAAAAGAAAGAAAGAAGAAGAAAAAGAACCAATCAAAGAGGTAAATAAAATTACAGCTCTTCTATTCTATTTATTTAAGCACCTTATGAGTCATGCAACATGGTGGGTAAAAGAGTCCCTCGGGGTGAAACACCATATACCCAAAAATGGTCAAACGGTAGCCATCTCAAAAATGAAAAAAGCACTGTCTATATATGTGGTCCTCCTAGCCCACGAGGATGAGAGGGTGAAATATTCCATTGGTTTGCTTGCTTATCATAAAAAGGATAAATTAATACGATGCAATCATCCTTTGATATGTGTTCAAAATTGTCGAAGAGAGAGAATATAAATATATAGATTATGTCACTAAAAAGGCGCATCATTATAATAGAAGGAACGTATTGTTTACTTAAGTGCTCAAGTTCAACGTAATAAATGCAATCACAAGAATAGCAATCATTTCATCACAACTATAGAAAAGGGCAATTACATATACTATTAAACATTGGTGAGAAGCTGAGGTTAATTTGCAGGAGTCTCCCATCCAGTTGTACGATTGGGAAATTTGATTAACCTCATTTTTCACTGATTTAGGTCAAGCATAGAAAAACAAGCTGATACTCACAGGCTTCCATTTATATCAGTAGAATCCATTGGACTTTTGAGTTTCTTCTTCCTGGTCCAATTTTGCTTGCTTGTTGCCATCCAGCTTTAACCCAAAGTGAATATGAGGGAAATGTGCCCACTGCATATACATACATACATAAGACGAGGCAATCCCCACACTTCAGAAAGAGAAAATCCATAGGGTATTACCAAATTAAGGATATATATATATATACACACACACACTAATACAGCGTAGTTGTTTATACCATATATAGACAAGACTCTTGAAGGAGAATCAGTATAAGAAACTGCAAATGAACTTAAATAAATAATAGTTGCGATGGATAATACTCTTCTTTAACAAATTAACATGCATGAATTTGAATAACACATATATAGTAATTTTAAAGATCAATTAACTTCAGCTGTATGTGGCTTTATATTTATGGCGTCCAAGTAATGTGGTGAAAAGCATGTTATAGTACGTACTGCGTACATAGGAACTATCTGATAGACCAAAGGAAAGTATATATATAATAATGGAATCACATGTAACAGACTAGACAATCGCCACTACTTTAATTGTGGGCTAATGCCATAATGAACAAGGGCAGAATGCATGTATATATCACTAGAAACACAATTTATGTTTCAATATTTTCATGTTTTGGGTCAAGAAAGTCATCATAAAATTCAGCTAGGACCTATCAAACTTGACCTCATACTCATACTCGGCTAATTATAGACATTGCTAAAAGGAAATTAGATGCTTTTGCATTGATAGTAGACTTACCCAATCAAATATCTTATATATATGCCCTATACAGAAATGTTACTTGCACATTCCTTGTGTGCTGCATCAGTTTTTATACATTTTCCCTTAGGCTGATGTTACTTGTACAAAGCGAAAAATAGTCTATGAACACAGACAACAAGGGAACCCTTGATAGTTGAGAGAAACAATGAGAAAGAAAAAGAAAAAGTAAAATGAAGGTAGAGATTAAATGTCTGAGAGGTCTATAAATACTTTTTTCTGTGTAAGTTATAATAACCATTTTCCTTATATTGGAGATTGGCTCCTATGCAAGGCCATTTATCTATGCAGGACTCACCATATTCTGTGAGTCTGTGACCAATCTTATATTTGTAGATCTTGAGAGTGGTGTAAAATTAATGTACAAAAAGTAATGTGTGAATATCATCACTTTATACAATATTACCATGCATATTCTTTATTTAATTTGTTAAATCAACAAAGATCATTTAGGGGTTGCGGAGTTTTGGATTTAGGATCTCGATCCCAATTTTTAGTACGAGTTAATGTCTCTAAACAGATCCCTTTATGACAACTTTAATGCAATCTAATATATTGAAACACTTCTTCTGGCCAACTTTAGAGCTTAATTTAGTTCAAAACTATTAACATGTTTGGATTACAGTTTTTGTAAACTTCAAACTCCAGTTTGTGGTGTATAAATTGAGTTTTATTCTCAAATAATATATTTGGCAAAATCATGATTGGGTTGTGTTTGAACTTGATTTTGAATCAATTTGTGAAGAAGTGGAAAAAAAAATTGTTAGGTCAAATCATGATTTGTAAAGTATAATCTAAACATGCTATATCTTTTGTCTGTCATCTCATCATTCATAAATAAATGAATATATATATATATATATATATAAACCATGGCTTGATAATTTCTCAACCCTCATGCATGTTTATATATTTACCAACGTATTACTTAAATTAGAACGTCCCCGAGGAAGGAAACCATTTGAAGGATATGTTTGACCCTTATACACCCAAGTTTAACATCAATATAGATGGACCCTCCATGAAGGCGCTAGTTGGTTTAATTGGTGAAGTTTCTCACAGCATTTGTTGGGATATTGGATTGCTAACTTTAGCAAGGAGTTTACAGAAGAGACAAAGGCTGTGTCCCATTGTGTAATCGACACAATTGGATAAAAAAATAGATATAGAACTCGTATGCACTTGTGTGGATTGTACAATAATGAGAAATATAGTAATTAACCTTAAACTCACATTTTTAGCTGCTGTGCTGAAAGCCTCCCTGTGGCTTATATCTGGATTACTGGCCTTAATCCTTTGGATTTCCTCCCTGCAAAACCAGACATTAGAGAAGGCTTGCTGTTTGTGTTTGTTGAATGGAATAATCTATATATAGTCTATACAAATATACGCAAAAATTGGTTTGGTGTTTAGTGTCCTCAACAAACTTTATTCTAAAAAGTAACAGGTTATATTTAGTGGAGTAATTATTACATCGTTCTTTTTTCTTTAAATAAAATTAAAATAAATTGCCAATCAAGTGGTTAAAATTATTTTTTATTTTATTATTAAAATATATCAAATAAAATACTTATTGACATGCAGCTACGCACTCACATACGGATCAACTCTTTTTTTTTTCTTAGAAAAAAAAAAGAGCATTAGAGATATCATAAGACAAAATCCTATATATACCAAAAAAGATTGGTAGAAGCAAGGAAGTTAATTTAAAATTGTAAACTCGAAAGATTACTTACTTAATGAACCGGTTATAAGCAGAAGGAACACGTTGTCTCTTCTCTGGAGCTGTGATAATCAAGAAATCATTTAGTTTGGAATATTAAATAAATTGCATGGAATGTAATACAACGCAATCAATCATCAATTTAAATGTTCACGTTACATTAAAATTAACAAGAATCAGGTTGAGCTAAAATTTTTTACAAGAGCAGGCCCCATATTTGGACTGACTGGCAGTAGAACTGGGTGATTAAGGACCATATGTTCCTGTGGCATCCAAATATCATTGAAATTCCACTTGTTTATCCAAGGGTCCTTTATTTGCTTTCCTATAGGTGTGGTTTGGTTTTTTGCTGTTATTTCTCAAACAATTTTGTCGTCATTGTACAGGTCAATAGGGAAAATTCGACCCACTAAATAACTGATTATATTGGAGACTGGAGTACTACTACTAGTACCAATATCAATTTCCATGATGAGCTGTTATGGTGAGTGGAATCTGTAACTGTAAAATGAAGTTACATGTGAATAAGTGCATAAGATATATATGTTCTAGGGTATAGCATGACAACAATCAATTAAGGATGGGTCAATTTTGTTACGTAAGGTCACCATCTAGGAGGGGGCCATATAAATTGATGGAGAAAATAAGATGTCCAAATTGGGCACCCTTGTACCAAAAAAAAACTGGATACTCAGAGATGGACGCCCAATCTCATGAAAAACTCAGTTTTATGACAAGTGGCCTCAATGATGAGGTTGTTCTGCTCTGCTTGCTTATATTAATTAACTTCTGCCAGTTGTGGAGTGAGTTGTATGAGTCTTTTTTTGTCTTTAAAACTTCTGGTTGTATAACAAAAAGTTCAGGCTGGCCTAGCTAGGTGCTTGTTTGTTCATTCAAACTTAGATTCATAGTGATACCATAAGCTAAATACAAAGGAGAGAAATATAGAGAAAGTGTGACTCACGGCGAATGGGAGGAATCCTAGTTTGTTCATGCTCTACAGCCTCAAATGCCGTTATTTTGTTACATTTTGAAGATGATCCCAGTTCCTTGCTGCTTGATTCTTCAAAGCTTTGGTGCTGTTTCTGTGACTTAATTTGCAACAGATTAAATAGAAGAATTAATTATACACTTAGACACAATACAAGGAGTGCAAGGTTTTTTGAAAAAATAAAAAACAAAGAAAAAGAAGTATCATCTAGTTGCCCATAAGGTCATATATGTATATAAATATATATGTCCAGAAAGAGGGAACCAAAGAGAGTGTTAAATACATGAGGGTCTTGAGAAGGAAATGCTTGAAGTGATGCTTCCATGTTAACTGATAGCAAATTGGCACAATGCCCACATCTAACCGTCACTATGGTTAGCAAACTGCTGTATGGAACACTAACCTGCCAATACCCATTTTGAAATACAAAACAAAAATATATTATCACTTGCAATTTCACTAAACTAGAAAGTCAGTAGAAGAATATCATTTTGATCACATGTATACAAGAGAAGGTGTTGAACACTCAAAACTCTACTTTAATCATTTTAAAGGTGCTTCAAATTTCGTACATCCTTTGGACTATCATCACTCTTGAAAATACTTATGTAGATTTTATCTTCACAAGTTACATAGACTAAACTAATTAATAAGTAATATATTCAAGTACTGATTGGTTTAATATATACAATTGTATAGACAAGATTTACCCAAAAGTATTTATTATCACGAAGAACTGAAAGAGATATTGTCAAAGTTAAAATATTTATGTAGGAGATCGAAGTGAAGCTTTCACATTCCCAAGAAAGGCGCTTCCAAAGCACAAGCATTGCAATAAGCAAGGCAATGAGGGAAAAAACAAAATGCATATATAGTTGCCGAAAGAAAGAGGTTGAAGATGATAAATAAGCTAATGAGGGAAGTGAGTGCAGTAATCTTTTGTCATTCATTCTGAGAGGTCTACTTTTATGGGGTGTCCATTGTCTAGCTAGAGGGAGTATGTGGCATATTCAATATATCTTAGCAGCAAGCTCAGAAACCTGACATGGGTGATTTAAAAAGTTAGTACTCTCACAATGTCCCTTCGTTCTCGGTGCGCATCACTTTTTGCTGACATTGCAAGCCAAGACGATAAAAGATAGAAATTGTAGCTCATAGTGAGGAGCAAAGAGAGAGGTGAAAATGACTTGACTGGAACGGAAACCATAAAGGCCATGAAACACCGTTAATCACTAGCTAGTGCTATCAAGAGATATTATGAATAAAGGAGAGTGAGATCATCATGAAGCAGATTAAATTAACTGCTCTTTGAACAATGTTAAGATCTACCTTTGAGGAGGAGAGAAAGAAAGAGAATGCTTTCAACAGCCATGCTATGATGATGAAAGGAGAGAGATAAAAAACAAGAAAAATTAAAGGAAAAAAAGAGAGTGCATATATATAGCTTATTCTGGTGCTGAGATGGATTTCCTCACAATGTCCACAAGTTCTTGTCGAAAGAAAGAGAGGACACTGTCTCTGTACTTAAGGGAAGCAACAAGCCTGAAATCGTGAAAAAAACTTGATGATGATATACGATCATAAAAGAAGATGCTTCACTGGCAAATCATGATGAACAGAAATGTCCAACACCTTCAACCTAGCTCATCACGGAAAGGCAATTAAGGGATCATAGACTGAGGATAGAGAAACTACACTGCGGGCCATCACATGGAATTTGCATATAATAGACAGATTTAATTTTGTGAGCTGTCTTAATTAATTAACGCACAAGTACACAGAGCAAACAAGAAAAAAAAACACACACACACACAAATTAAAATTAATATCGGTAGATTTTGTATTCAATTAATATATAGCATATGAGATCATATATATATATGATGCTATATATTCTTCTGCAAATTTTTTTTTTAAAAAAAAAAAAAAAAGAGGGGAACCCTAATACCTGGGAATAGCCCTAGTTACAGCCCTCAAATTTCTTACGGCTGTGCTTCTGAATGCATTTTGTTCATAAGCATCTTAAAATTGCTTCCTTCTGGATCACAGAATTCCTATGTTGCCTCTCAAATTAGAATTATGCCTAACTTGTTCAATGAAAATCAACAATTGTTGTTTGGTACGGGGTTTCAAATTGACTTTTCTTCTGCTACTACTGGGGGGCTGCATATATCGCTTACCTCTAACCAAACTGGCACTACATATATATGAAGTTCTTACCATAGTAGAAGTCAGGATCAAAACCCAGTTACACTTTCTCATAAAATATAAGATAAGGGTCGAATTCTTGGTCTAAAGTTCATGCCAATCAAGAAATTCAGGTCAGTGATGGGGATGGATTCCAGTATTAATTCCTAGGGGAAGTTACCCTTATATAAATTGGGGTAACAGTTGTATTCCAAGAGTTTAGTTTTCATCCATGTATATACATGCATTCTGATTAGGTCTGAGCTGAATTTTGCTTTTTCATGGCTACCCGGAACAGCTTTTCCTTTACTATTTGCTCTCATTTCATGATCTCGATATACAAGAAATATAGAAAACCCGTATTGCCAAATTAGCTGATGAAAGACATGGCACAATAAAAAAAGCTTAGAAGAATATGGAAAAATAAATGAGAGAGAGAGAAAAAAAAAACACAAGAGAATTGAGATGTTGTACCGCTAGAATGGTGTTGCAGAAGTTGCAGTGAACATAACAAACACGTTCAGTTGCCGTCATGTCCATTGACATTTTTTTCTTTTTATTTGTGACTGTCCTATGAGTTTTCTTAGTAGATTTATAGGCACATCACGGGGTAGAGAATTTACTTGGCTGAAAGAAAAAAAAGTGAACATGGCCAAGGAGTTACAGAAGAAAAAAAGACACAGAATTAAAGAGGAAAAAAAGAATAAAAGGTAACTTTATTTTTTCTTTTTCTTTTATGAAGAGAGAGAGAGAGAGAGAGAGAGAGAGAGAGAGAGAGAGAGAGAGAGAGAGAGAGAGAGAGAGGATGTGTACAAAATCTCAAAGGTTAGGATGGGACTAGTCTGGTCGGGGAAAACCAGTGAAGTTGAGTGGGGTTAGTGGTTTTTGTTTTTTGATTTACGAAGGAAAGATGGATTATGGGAAAGCTTGGTTTAGAATAAAATGTTAAGATTGCCTCTGTATGCATGTGCGCGTGCGTTAAAGACACTGGAGAAGAGAGTGGGGAAAGGACCTGGGGTGAGATGTATTATGATTGAGAGAATGAGTGGGTGGTGGAAGGGAGTGACCCATCTCTAACCATACTATTACTGGCTTTCTGTAGCGGACGAGGGGGGCGAGATATTAATGCTTGGAAATTTGGAATGTTTAGATATGAGTGGGAGAGAGAGAGAGATTATTGCAACTTACAAAGGTGTGAGTCATAGAAAGTTTATGGGGATCTGAGACCTGCTTTGAATTTGTGTCATTCATATTTGTACATGTGAAAGGTAGGGTAGCAGGCAAATTTTTTTTTTTATGGCAATTTCCTTATTTCCTACTGTAATACTGAAATCAAAATGATATTTGTGAAGATATTATTTAGAGACATAAGAATTTTTATTATTATCTACAATACTTTTATATATATTAAATAAAAAATATTTTTTAAATATTTAGAATATAATATATGTGTGAAATATCATATCACATGTGATTACAGCTATTATATTTATATATGAAAAAGATATTATATAAATATCATATTTTAGTATTTAAATAATGAAATTCTATCAAGTATTGATTTAAGTAATTATGATAAAAAAATTCCTACTCATAAATGATAAATCACTTGTGGTGACAAATGGTTCTCTAAACAAATTTATCACTTTCTTTCTTTCCAAATAATTGAACACTTTTTCTAAGTATGTTTCTGATCCTCAGTGGGATACACAAATCCGTGCTCAAGAAACGGCAATATTGAGTACTAAATCAAGCTGTCTAAATCAAGTTATTCCAAAGTTGTAAATGTTAATTAATTAAATAATGTCAACAAAGCTAATTAGCAAGGATTACTAATCATGACATCGAAAAGACTACAGAAATGGCAAATAAGGAAATTGACTTTTGTCCATTTCTGTATCTGCTTATCTTTGGCGGTGTACGTTTGCAAAGTGATTAGACATGTTCCTATACACATTCATGTATTTCCCCGTCCGAGAACGTCTCACACGTGGGATTTGTCATTCATTAATCGCGTTTAGGTTTTCTTTTTTCTTTTTTTCCATTCAATTGGTAAACTTTAAACTGCTAATTAAATTCAGATCCAAAAATAAACGGTATGAAGCTCTGCATCAGCATTTCACAGGCTAGAGGAGCATATAATCCTAGAACAACATATGCTTGTTAAGTCAATAGTTTTGTTATAAATTTATAACTATTGTGCTGCCCGTGTGACAAACAGTTAACACTATCGACACAAATAGTTCAGAAGGATTTTCGGGTTTCTCTATATGTAGTTATAACTTGTAGCAAGCAACTAAGAAGATGATACCTTGCGCGCTATGTGTACATGACACGTTGCATGTCCGTCAGCACCTTGGTCATGTTTGTCCAGCTTCACTCTTTCAAACAATAAACATCCATTAGTTGCGATAGAAGGGAGAAAGAAAGTGCGCACTGCTCAATACAAAGACGCATAGACAAATAGTTTTGTATTATTGTTGCATAGAAGTGCCTTTTTTTTTCTATTTTTTAATTATAGAAGTGCAAAGAAGTGCTTATAGAGGGTTGTACCGATCGAAGGGATCAAGCAGAAATAGTGGAAATAAGCCAGAAGATGAAGACGAGTGTATAGAGAATTATCTAAGGTTAAGGGAAATCACATCAGGTTCAATTCCCATCAAAATGGTGCCTTGCCTTGCGGTAAATAAAAACCACTATTATAAAAGAAAATTTTAGATGTTCTGATGGAAGTTTCATTTCATTGAATGTTTATTATATCATCTACATGTATTGTTATTGTCTCCTATTTTTATACATTTTATATGTTATTAACTGATGTAACACACACTTCATCTTATATAGTCTAAACCAACTAAAAATTTCTCCTACTATGATGAGAAAAACTCTAATTATGTTTACTGATTTGTTCTAGAAAATTTTGTTTATACTTTAAGCATTTTTTAAATGTTTGATATGAAATAAAGTATTTATACTTTTAGGTTGCATAGAGGAAAGAGGGGCCGGGAAAAAAACTAACTACATGGGAAAAATACAGCATGTATAGGAATCTAACAAACGAAACATATAATTACCCCGAGGAGGGCCATGCCACAACTTCCAGCTAGAACTCTCACCTATATTTATTCACATAAGTAGAAAATGAGAGAACTATTTGTTGCTGTTAATTGTAATAATTTCGTGTCTCTGAGAGTTCTTCTTCTATACCCTATTTACAGTTGACTTTTTTTTCTATGATTGAAATTTAAATAATCACAATTTATATCAGAATAATTATAAAAAAGTGCTCATCATATTATGAAGATTAATTATTTTATTATAAAATTGTGTATATAGAACTTGTGAGTCACTCTACTAAATAGTGATTATTTCTAATAAATTTAGGCTTGACAATGGGGTGCCAGTTTTTGCTCAATCTGACCCTATCCTGTCGTGCAAGAAAAATATTAAAATTTGCATTCATCTCTACATTTATAAATATTTTATATTAAGTCTATATAATATTTAATCACAATCTTAAAATTAATTATTTATCTCATATAAACTAAAAAATAGATTTAAGATAAATGTTGAACTAGTAAAGATTAGTTAATATAAATAATTTAATTAGTAAATAAATTAAATATGTCTATTAATATACGGGTGTAGGACTGGGCAGGGTGTATTAACCAAAATCCACACCCGTCTTATAGCAAAACAGGTTTTAAGCTCGCCCCATGCAGGTTGGGGCGGGTGCAAATTGGCAATCCAAAATAAAACAATTATAATTAAGTATGATAATTGTGTTATAACATTTATATATATATATATATATATATATATATAGGACGAATATAGAAAATATTTAGTGAATGAGTCAAAAATCATGAATTATATTATTAAATATAAAATAAAAATTTAAAGTTAGTAAATAAAGATGTATTCATCTTTAAATTATTTAGTGAGTTAAGATCAAAATGTATTATTTTAAATTAAAGATAAATATACTCTTATTTAGTCACTTTAAAATAATATTTTCCTTTCATTATATAGTAAGATTTATGAATAAAGTGAAAAAAGTAAAAAAATATTTATATTAGATATTAAATACATCACAAAAGTAGTTGTCTTTTACATCTTGATTCATAAGCAAAATAAAGTTTTTATATATAGATTTAAAAAAGGAAAAGAGTGAAGGTAAAATGAGAGGAATTAACAAGTTTATTATATAAATATTAAAAATTAATAGAAAGATGAGGTAAAATTATAATATCAATGTATATAAAATAATCACGAATCACATGTCAAATATATATAAAGTATAAACTCTTTTAATTTTACTATTTTTATCTTTGGTATAATTATACTAACTTCTTCTAATATTAGTACTTATAATATTGACACCCTTTTTATTTAAGAAATTACTCATACCTCCCTTACTTTGTATTTTCAATGGAACTTTGTATAATATTTGTATATAAAGTAAGAAAAATATATGTAATTTCGTAAACAAAGAAAGGTATTGGAGTGTAGTAATAATATATAAAATCAAGGATGTAAGTATAATTTTTAAATAATAGTATCAATGTAATAAATATTAACTTTATAAAAAATTAATATAATTATCTTTTTGTTTTTTAATAAATTAAATTAAATTATTAGTACCTAAAAAAATTTGATGAGAAATGAGAAACCAAGGCTCATACTCGTCTTCCTTAGATTTGTTCCTCTGTATGTGTGTATATATAGATATATATATATCATTACAACTTTTGATTTCTAAAACCTACAAACATGTTAGTTTAGAAGTTGCTTTCGTATCTTAATAAGTATATATAATATTTAAGATAAGTTCTCGAATATTTATTAAATATTAATTTTATAATAAATCTTTAAAATTATATTTACTATACCAAGCAGCCAATAAAATCGTTGACAACTCAACCTAAATATCATATTCGGACAAAAAAAAGATGGGTACTAAAGTAATATATGCCTTGTAATTTCTCACTTAACAATTTCCTCAACCTTCATTATGTATGTTTACCTCATTATTATACGCAATTTCAAAATAGCTAGGAATTGAAATATTGACTAATATTTAAAAAAAAAAATTACTAACATGACATGATGGATGTTAAACATATGTACTGCTCCTGCCAATGTCCGAGCTGATCAAACGATCAGCGAACGATACTCCTCTGGTCTTCCTTAATTGAGCATAGTGCTGAAGTTGAGTCTGATGATGGGAGGTTTACTTGCAATAACACTACGGTTTCCAAGTCAACAAGAGTATAATGCAAGTGAGAAGGTAAAGACTGGGTTGAACCTACCTTGTTTGCGGGTTTCATTGTACATATAAAGATAGCCCAGGGGTGTCTTAGTGACTTCCCTAATGGTTGGAAGACTCTAGTTAAATGGGATGTAATCATTGCCCAGTCAGTTACACCATTGATGATGGAGCCATCTCTTGTTTTAGTATTTGGGTCATACGTTAGCCCAGTTGAGCTAGAGTCGACCTAGTGGACTCTGGACTGTTGGCCGCTAAGACTGGGTTAGGCTCAGTGTAACATTTCCTTATATTAAGTATACATACCATTTACAACAAAATGGCATGAACACGACTCGCATGTCCGGAAATAATATCTATACACAATATAATAAATATATTAAGAGAGATTATTAGGTATTTTTAAAGTAAAAGAAATATCTTATTTTATATCATTAAATGTGCACCACTTCTGTTATGCAAGTCATCTTTATCTCTTATTTTAATTATATTTTTAATATTATAATTAAGATGTAATACATTCAATGATACAGAGTAAAAAAAAATTTCTTACTGATTAAGAAACACCTAATAAATTATTAAGTTGACTTGAGTGAACTTATAATGCACTAGTTGAATACTTATATCATCAATAACTTGAGTTTGCACCTATTTTTCACTCTCAATTTGTTACCAAAAAATAAGAATAAAAATATTACTTTTAAAAGAAAAAATATTATTGCGTAAGTGCTCACACAAAACTCGAGCTAAAAGGCCAATTTGGTTTAATTTTTTACATCAATTTTTCTCATTACATTATTGCATAGAAATTATATTGGCTTTTATTCAAATCCCATATATTATGAGATTTGGAGGAAATAAATAAACTAATCCTTGTCCAAGAATAAAAATAGAATAAATAAATGCACAAATATTAGTCATCCATCAATTAGAGAGTTTTTCTATTCATCTTACTCTGACGAATTCGAATTTATTGAAGGCTATTAAAAGTAAAATCTTATAAATTGACTAAATTCGACATAGCTTGTTTGGAGCTAGTTGGGAGAGAGGACTAATAAACGAAACCTAAAAGCCCGATGGGAAGGGAAAAAGAAAAATCAAACTCAAGCTTCCTCCACACATGATATGCATTGATTAACCAGCATAATAAGAAAGTGAAAGTGAAATATTTGCAAACGTTAATTAAAGGACAATTTTAAAAGTAACTATATGTCATGCATTGATGTAAACGTCGGCATATGATTTCTTTTTATTATGGTGAGGTGATGTTCGAGTTTTGTTTATGTCTACTTTGATTGATTTATTTCTTTTATCAGGTCAAAAACAGGTCATTCATGATAGAACTTAGGTATTTATAAAAATATTCTTTATAACCTAACAATAAATAATTGACATATTTAATATTTGAAGTTATGATCATGTATTTACATAGCTAACTACTAGAGATGTAAATGAGTTGAGTAGAGTCAAGTACTTAAAACTCAAGCTTAACTTGTGAAAAAAAGAAACTATTCAAGGTTGGCTCATTTATTTAAATGAGTCAAATTTAAAATTTTAGCTCAACTTGTTTAACTTATTTATAGATTGATTATTATTTTTTATCAAATATCTCTTTAAAATATTTGAATTTATTAATTTATTATTTAATAAATATGTTTATGCTAGAAGATAGAATAAAAAATAAAAAATAGAAATAAAAAAATTTATTCATAATCATTACATACAAAATTCAAAACCTTCCTATAAAATTTTTTAATTAGTAATAACAACAAATAAATTATTATTATTATTACTTAGTGATTTAATTTTTATTATTTATATAGAATGAATAAAATATATATAGGAGATTGCTAATCTTCACATCTTCATTTAACAACCTTGCATTTTATTTTAGATAATTAAACTAAAATGAAATAACTTAATCTCAAAGTTATGCTAGTAATTTTGCATTAGCAAATTTAACGAAAAAAAAAAAATATTAACACAAACTTTAATGATGAGAGATAATTTGACTTATATAATTATATAAAAATAAAAAAGAGAAAAATAACAAATTTGATTATTTTTTAAAAATAAAAATACATAATTTTTAATAACATAAAAAAATGTATTATTTATAAAAAATAAAAATTATGTAATTACGTTATTTTATTTTTTATAAAATAATTAAATTTGTATATGTATTTCATTCATTTACGTAATTAAAAGGTCACGTAAGTTTTCCTTTCCTGATCCAAAAAAAAATATTACTTAAGTTAAAAAATTTTGAACGAATAAATTGGTATAATAATTATTTAACATTCTTAACAAATTTCGTGAATTTTTATTGAATAAATTGCCATGTATTAATTATTTAACACTTTTTTAAGGAATTATTTTAACACATGTATTAATTATTTTACAACTTTTTATATGATTTTCAATAATTAAAAATTAATTAGTAAAGTTAATAATAAAATCTAATTATCTCTCTTTATTAAATTTAAAATTAAGCATTATTTTTCTTAATTAAATCAACTTACGAGTTATTCACAAGTTTTTAATGTCAATGTTATAAAGGTTGGACTTTGTTTATTTATATAATCAAGCTTAAGTTGGCTATAAAGGTTAGACTTTGTTTATTTACATAATCGAGCTTAAGTTTAAACTTAAGCTTTTTGTTTAGCTAAACAAATAAATTTGATTGAATATTTAACAAGTTGAGCTCGAATAGTTCTAGAATAACTAAATTTTTGTACTTCTACTACCCACCATGACATGTTAGTCCACACGTTTTTAATGTGAAGGCTATAAAGGTTGAACTTTGTTCATTTATATAATGGAGCTTAAGTTTAAACTTGACCTTTTTGTTTAACTAAACAAATGAACTTGATTGAATATATACACACACACACGAGTTATTCACGAGTTTTTAATGTCAAACCTATAAAGGTTGGGTTTTGTTTATTTATATAATTGAGCTTAAGTTGGCTATAAAGGTCGAACTTTGTTTATTTATATAATCGAGCTTAAGTTTAAACTTAACCTTTTTATTTAGCTAAACAAATTAGCTTGATTGAATATTTAACAAGTCGAACTTGAATAGTTTTCTAGTGGCTAAATTTATTTGTACCCCTACTACCCTCTAATGACATGTTAGTTCACAACTTTTTAATGTCAGGCTATAAGTGTTGGGCTTTGTTCATTTATATAATCGAGCTCAAGTTTAAACTTGAGCTTTTTAATTAGCTAAACAAATGAGCTTGATTGAATATTTAACAAGTCAGGCTTGAATAATTCTCAAGTAACTAAATTTATTTGTACCTCTACTATACCCACTCATGTCATGTTAGTCTGCAACTAAACTAACTCCTTAGGGTTTTTGCCACGTGAATATTGATATTGAATGACTAGTAAATGATGAAGATGGATGATGGGAAGAGGCCAAGAGATTAAAAAAAAGCTCTTCTAAAGTGAGTGGGATATACTTGGGCCACACTCATAAAGTTCAAATGTATCCTTAAGCCTTCACTAGAAGTTTTTAGTCAAAACCTACTTACACACACAAAATATTATAATGGAAGTTAGTTATAGGAGAGAGAGAGAGAGAGAGAGAGAGAGAGAGAGAGAGAGAGAGAGAGAGAGAGAGAAAGATCATATATGACACACCTCCATTGGAGCATACCATAATAATCCCATGATTGCCAATCATGAGATGAACTCATGTATCCCTCACCAAAATCATCTCTTATAAAAGGCTAGCTTTCACTAGAAGTTTCTAATCAAAACCTACTTACACACACAAAATATTATAATGGAAGTTAGTTATAGGAGAGAGAGAGAGAGAGAGAGAGAGAGAGAGAGAGAGAGAGAGAGAGAGAGAGAGAGAGAGAGAGAGAGAGAGAGAGAGAGAGAGAGAGAGAGAGAGAGAGAGAGAGAGAGAGAGAGAGATCATATATGACATACCTCTGTTGGAGCATACCATAACAATTCCATGATTGCCAATCATGGGATGAGCTCATGTATCCCTCACCAAAATCATCTCTTATAAAAGGTTAGCATCAACTATTGATGAGGTCTTTATCATTTTCTTAGAATTGAGACAAAATAATAAACTTATTTGTAAAGTAAATAAGTAAGAGTATATTTATTATTAGATCATGTTCACTTTAAAATAATATTATCCAACTTAAAAGGTCATCGTTCAATTAATGAAGGATGAGGAAAAATCTACAAAAGGCCTAAAATGGTGAGTGTTGGAATCTTTATTTGGCATTAAAGGTCTCGTTTATAGTTAGATGAGAGGGCACTAATAACTGGAAAAGGCCATATTGATAGATGAGGCGTAAGTAAGTTCACTAAATTAAAATACTCATTTTTTTACGGAATAAGTCGATGAACAACAAAACAAAATTTAGCCAAAAGAATCGTCAAAATTCTTTGAAAATTATATTTTCTTCAAATTTTGGAGAGACTTCAAAAGAAATTCCATTATAAAGTATATACACAAGAATCTTTCAAAAATGTTTTATATCTTATTCTTTTTTTGTCTTAGGCTCTTAGCCTTTATTTTTTAGTAAAAAAGTAGAAGTAGAACAACTGACTAGTTTGGTTCAAGAGAGCGAAGCCCATTTGGGATTTCGAAACTGGAAAGTCTTTTATAAATCAAGCCATAGTATAACACTTAAAAATTGAAACAGATCCAATTAGAGCCCAAATATAGTTCTTTCTTATTCTTGAACCTTTACATTCAAAGACCCAAGAGGCCCATAAATAAAAGCCACACCAGGTGATTTTTTGTTTTCATAATGGTTACTGATACCAGCTTCATCTTAGTCAACAGTCTTCTTAAGTCCAAAGTCCAAAACTCACTCAACCGAGTCACCTCAATGCGTGCTGATAACAATATTTTGCACACCATTTTTTTTTTTAAGGTTTAGGACTCGATTTCGGCGAAGACTATTTTTATTATTATACTATTCATTCATTATTTTTTATAATAAAATAAAAATATAGGAATTGAGTCATGGTTGACACTGAATGCAGCGGCAACAACCCCTTACAAGTTACAATGCAATGCAAATGCCTCACCTACCCACTTCAAAGTTGAAATCCACAAACTCCTGTAATATTCTTCTTTATTATCTTCGCCTAACCCTGCTTGAAGAAACAAAGAGCCTCATTGATACTTTCAACCTAGACTTTCTCTCCCAATTTGAAAAAAGCTTAGCTTTCTGGTGCTTTAACATCACATTGTAATATTCACACACCCTTCACTTCAAGCTTCTCCGATGGCTCTGGTTCGATGGCTCGCCGTTCTGTTCCTCTTGTTGGCTCTGTACTGTGGGTTGGACCCATTTGAGCACAGCCCCATAGCCAGCTTCCCTGATTTTGAGGCCAAAAGGGTAGATTTGCCCCCATGGTCCGAGCTTCCTAAGGAACAAGACAAAGAGAACTTGTTGCAAAAATCGGAGATTAAGTTTCTGAACCAGGTGCATGGACCAGAGAGCATTGCCTTCGACCCTCTTGGTCGTGGCCCATACACGGGTGTCGCTGATGGAAGAATTCTGTTCTGGAATGGACACTCTTGGGTTGACTTTGCTTATACCTCTCCCAACAGGTCAGAGTCAGAATTATCTTCTCTTCCTCCCTTTGCCAACTGCTAAACACAATGTTTTTGTGATTGCTTTTTTCTTCTTCATGTTACTAGAATTAGCTGTGATTTAGGGTTGTTTTAATAAGATGTACTGATATAGAAATGTCATAGTAGTACTAGCTTAGTAGTAGACATGCCAAAAGTTATAATTGTTAGCAGAGCGCAATTATTTCTACTTAAGCCCATCACCAAGACTCACGGTTCAATTTTGACTTGATTTTGACTCCGACCCCACCTAAGTCTTGCTAAGGCAGGATGCTAGCTCACAATCAACATATGCGGTGTAAAAATTACTGTGTTCTAGTACCGATCTTATGCACTTTTGTCATTACTCAAAACAACTTGAGTCTTATATACTATATATAGTTATTGGCTGTGACTACAAGAAATTTAGAAGTAAAAAGTAAAAGAGATGGATGATGATAGCACACTTGAAGAGTGAAATGTCTGAATGTCAAAAAAGTTGAAATCAACATCGTTGTTAACTTGTTACAGATATGATGATATATGTTTACTTCCAAGTTCCAACTGTTCCGAGATTTAGATATTCTATTTCTTCAGTCTTTCCAGTTTTTATAATTCTAGTTTTATCCATACCACAATCAGGTATTGCAGTTGTGTAGCATGAGCAATCTAGTCACTTAGGTTAATAAGAATTCATTAAATTGAACAGAGACTTCACTTGATCTTAGCCAAAATAAAGTCTTGAGACAATTCATTAGTTTCAGATAGCAATTATCTGCTCATTTTGTAAGATGAATAATTTTTTGATCAGATGGCAAAATCAGATTATTAAGGATGAAAAGTAAATCACTATACAGCCTATTCCAAATCCATCATAAGTGCATTCATAAATTAATTTGATGCCTATATTCTTAGTTTGAAGATGCTAACAGAACTACGAATACCAGCAATTCTTCAAGCCTCCTTTTCACTTTAGACTTCATATTCTGTCATACTGTTGCGACATGCTGCCTCCTTGTGACATAATTGACCAACTTTAAATATTATAGTCTCATCTTTTTAAAAGTTTGAGCACAAATCTTTAAAGCCTCCTTGTATAATCTAATTGTTTTCCCCTCATCTTTATTGTGGCTATATATGTTTGCAATATCGTATGATTAAATGGTAATGGTTATTGTTCTTTCTCCATTTTAAACACAGGTCAGAACTATGTAATCCCATACCATCTGCATCACCATTTAGTTATGTGAAGACTGAGCACATCTGTGGAAGGCCTCTGGGACTCAGATTTGACAAGAAAACAGGTGATTTGTACATTGCAGATGCATATTTTGGGCTGTTGAAGGTGGGGCCTGAGGGTGGTTTAGCAACATCTCTTGCAACTGAGGCTGAAGGGGTGCCACTGAGATTTACTAATGATGTTGATGTTGATACAGAAGGGAATGTTTATTTTACAGAGAGCAGCGCTAATTATCAGAGAAGGTAGGGTTTTGTTGTTAATTTTTTAGATGCTGAGATTGCAACTTTTTGAAATTGTCACCATTTTGGATATAAGAGAAGTATTCAAACAAAGTTGAAGATCCCTGTTTTGTTGATTATAATGTACCACCACTAGTCCACTACTGAAAACTGGTCGGTTGCCATACTTTAGATTGTTAAGAACTCTTATTTTGCCATGCATCATCCTATAAGAGTGAAGGGCATCGTATTACTATTTGTTAATAGAGTGGTGACAACATGAGACGGTTGGGGACTGCCATATTCATGCTAGTCAATAGCTGAAGTAAATCCATTGACTACAATTAATTTATGTGGTTATTTTTCTTTCCAAAACATAGGCTATTAAGAGATGGCATGTTGTTGTTTGACCTAATGTATGTAGGGGGTATTATTGTGTGAATATAATTTAATGCTGCTATTACAATTTCTGCATCTTCAGAAGATGATTCATGCTTCAATGCTTAAGACTCGATAAGCAAGTAGCAATAATAACTGAGATTTGATGTCATTTTCTTGTTGATTGTCAGAGCAGGAGTATTAAAAAAAAAAAAAAGAGAGAAACAAATTGGGAATTTTGTGGGAAGTGTAACAGGGGATCATCATAACTTAAGATGACACATAACCTGCATGTGTAGGTTTATTGGAAGGACTTTTGATGTGCAAGATGTTTTATTAAGAACAATGGTTCAGCTGGGATGAGTAATTGAGTATTGACTCCTATATGTGGCATCTTTACTTAAAGAAGCTTTTTGTTTGCATGGGATTCTTTGAGGGGGGCTTAAGCCCATTGAGCATCCCAACATAATGTAGTTAGTTATTGAGGTGTTAGGTCTATGAAAAATAATTGCCTTAAAGATCTGGAGCTTATTATTATGAAATACTGATATTAATATTGTTTCATCTGTCTCGGTTGTTGGTTCTGACATAACTTTGTGTACAGGAATTTCATTCATCTGGTATTATCTGGTGACGATACTGGCAGGGTATTGAAATACAACCCTGCTACTAAGGAATCCACTGTCCTTGTAAGGAACATTCAATTTCCAAATGGCATTTCCTTAAGCAAGGATGGTTCCTTCTTTGTCTTTTGTGAAGGGGTTGTTGGCAGGTGAATCTAATAATCACATCACAGCTTTCAACTTTTTCTATATGCAAGATCCTTTGAAGAGAAATTCTTAGGTGCCCTTATAGCAAGAGAAATCTCTTGTTTTGTACTATTGAATGTGTACCACTTCAACTATCTGGGCCATCACAATTTTCCACTTTAACAACATTTTTAATGCTATAGCTAAAGTGATTTAACAACATTCAATGATACATATTAAGAGATTTTGCTTGCTGCGGGAGCACTTAAGAATTTCTTCCCTTTGCGTAGTGCCTTTCCTATTTACTTATATGTGAGCCATGTGTTATGCTAGAGTCTGTATAAGGAAGGTTATCATTTCCCTACTTCTTACTTACTCATAGTCAGACACCAAAATATATCTTTCTATGTTGGAAACAATGCAAATTCAGTTTATTGGTTGTTATTGTTGGGTGATAGCCGTTAGACAAAGGTAGTCAGTAAATCTTTCTTCTTTAGCTAGAAGTCTTTCGTCTGAACTTAGTGTTAGAAGTCCTATTTTTGAACTCATGTTAGTGTAAGACTTCCTTTTTTATATCATTTCTTGTTCTATAGGTTACGTAAATACTGGCTGAAAGGAGAAAAAGCTGGGACTTCAGAGATCTTTGCCATCCTACCTGGATTTCCTGACAATGTGAGAGTCAATGAAAATGGTGATTTTTGGGTGGCTCTTCATTGTCGAAGGTATACGTATGCTTACCTTAATGGTCACTACCCAAAGATTAGGAAAGCCATACTCAAGCTTCCTATACCTACAAAGATTCAATACATGCTTCAAATCGGAGGGCGGCTACATGCAGTAGTTGTTAAGTATAGCCCCGAAGGTAAACTTCTGCAGATATTGGAGGACAGTCAGGGAAAAGTTGTTAAAGCAGTGAGTGAAGTGGAGGAGAAGGATGGTAAACTCTGGATGGGAAGTGTTCTCATGCCTTTTGTTGCACTTTACAACTTGACATGAAGCAAGCTCTTTTTTACCATGAATTCCCAGTTGAAGAAACCCTGAGTTGATGTTTGCTTTCATGTTGTCATTATGTACCTTGAATTCCCAGTTGAAGAAATCCCAAGTTGAGTTTTGCTTCCACGTTGCCATTAATAATTATACATGTTTCATAGTTGTTACGACTATTATTTAAATCAGAAGTGAAATTCCATCTTTCTTTATCATTTTAGCTGGAAAAACATGAAGTATGGTATTGGCAATGGACCCAAATTGAGTAACCTCCAAATTTAGTGATTTTTTTTCTCAATTATCATTAATTTATATTTTTAAATTTTTACTTTTATGAACTTACCAATAAAAGAACCTAGGTCCAATAAAAGAAAAATAAAAGAACGTAGGTAGGAAGAAATTTTTATGTACTATGAGAGTATTACATTTAGGTTATGTTTAGTGCACATAATAGATAGTATAATATATAAGATAATATAAGATGATAGTATAATTAATAAGATAAGATATAATTTTATCTTTTGATTGATAATTAATAAGATAATTATATAATTTTTTTATTTTTCTTTTGTTTGATAATAAAAGGATAAATTAATTAATTATATAATATTTTTTAAAGATCAAAATATCATTTAGCATAAAAGTTAAAATAATTAAAAAAAACTTTATGATAGTGGTGGTGATGGTGATGGTATGGTGGTGGTGGTGAGTGGTGGTGGTGGTGGTGGGGTGGCGGCGGTGGTGGTGGTGGTGGTGGTGGTGGAGGTGGTGGCGGCGGCGGCGGTGGTGGCGCGTGGCGGCGTGGTAGCAGGTGGTAGTGATGGTGGTGGTGGTGGCGGTGGCGGTGGCGGTGGATGATGGTGGTGTGCGGCGGCGGTGATGGTGATGGTGGGCGTGGCGGTGGCAATGGTGGTGGTGGTGGTGGTGGTGGCGACAAGTGCGATGGTGGCGGTGGTAGTGGCGGTGGTGATTGTGTAGGTGATAGTGGCGCGGTGGTAGTAGGCTACTGGCGATGATGGTGATGGTGGTGGTGCGGTGGTGGTGATGGCGGTGGTGGAGGTGGTGGTGGTGGTGGTGGTGGTGGCGAGGAGAGAAGTGATAAAAATGAAATTAAGGATAAGATTGGAATAAAAATCTTATCATGTCTTATCATGTATTAGGAGGGGGGATAGAGTTATCACCTTAGAATAGGATAAAATGACTTGATCTAATTTCATTATACTATCAGTTGAATGCACTAAACATTGAATAAGACCTGATAATATTAATTTATACCATCATATTTTCTTTATACGATACACCAAACACAACCTTAGTTTATTAAAAAAATAACACTTGGGCAGTATAACTATGTTTAACCATTGAATCAAATTTAAAATATTATAAAATTTAGATTAAATTTAAATCTACTGAGAACATCACTCTCCGAATAAGTATTTTTCTCAAATATGGGAGGGAGATAATGATTTCGTGTCTCCCATCACATGGTCATTAGCATTCTAAATATATTCGACATCTGGCCCAATATTCTGTGGTATCTAAAATTGGTCCCTTTTCATCAAATTTTGAGATGAATTACAATCTTCAAATTCGTTACTCTAATTGATTGAACGTGAAATGTGCACTAGGCTGCCGTCAACCAGCAGCCCTTTGGTTATAGGTATACAATGATTTTATACAAATTTGATTTTACTCAAATGGTTGGAATCTTGGACTCATTACATATAGTTTTGCCTAACCATCATTTCCAAATTCCAACTTAAAAATGCAAGAACAATTTGTTAAAAAAAAAAAAATAGCAGTCTAATTAAGCTTGCGTACTGCCGTTAAATGAGTCGGGTCGATTAAGTAATTTCTGACCCGTATCTTCACGGGACGAACGAGTTTAAACGGGTCGAAACCACAAACTACGTCAGGCACACAGTCAGTGACACACTCGCTGCTCAGCTTCTTGAACAAAGTTTCTCTGTTCTCTTCTCCCGCCTCTGCGCAAAAATATGGTAAGTTGGGGTTCTTCCATTCTTCTCTCTCTCTTCTCTATATCTCCTCCTTGCTTTTCAACAACTACTGTTTCAGCTTTCGATTGTCGTGGTTACTTTCACACTTTGAAATTTCTTATCTAATATTTTAGGTTTTATTTTTTATTTTATTTTTCGTGTTCAAATTACAGAGTGATATAAGAAAATGGTTCATGAAATCCCATGACAAGGGCAATGCGCCTTCGAATCAGGCGAAGCCTTCTTCAGATAAAGCCCAACGGGAGAAGACGGTGAGTTTTTTTTTTTTTTTTAAATCAGGCGAAGCCTTCTTCAGATAGGGCCCTGACTGTTTTCTGAATTCAATGATTTTTAATGGAAGGGGTGCATGAATGAAAAAAAAATGAAATTTGAAGAATGCGAGATTTTGGTTCTTGCATTCTTTTCTGGTGAGATGACATGTCTGCACGCCCACTGAACCAAAATGTCCTTTCAGGATAAAAATAATTATTGTTGAGGGTTTGTTTCGGTGTACAAGTAATGGATTAAAGGAAATCCCTTTTAGTCATCCCTTTACGGGTTTCTATTAAGAGTTTTGCAATTCAAGGAACTTATTATATCCTTTGGCTCAGGGCTAGCTGGGTACTTGAATATATGAAAACTTGTTGAATGGAAAGGAAAAAATGTCTCTTTGCAGGTGCCTGGAGGTCAAGAAAGTTCAGGGAGGAGGAAAACTAGCAAATATTTTTGTACTGACAAACAAAAGCCGAAAGATGAAACTCAGGAGCTCCCTGCTAAACGAAAGAATCTGAAGGACAGTGAGGAATTACCGACGCCCCGTCTTTCAAAGAAAATTCATGAAGCTGATGAAGATGAGTCTGTGTTGCCCACATATAAAAATAAACTGGCTGATTCCACTCCGACAAAAAAATTGAAGAGTGGATCAGGTAGAGGGATCCCCCAGAAATCTGCAGAGTTGGAAGAAAGTGATGAAGATGATGACAAAGATACTGTCTCACCAGTTAAATCTGGTGGAAGGGGTCGTGGTGGTAGAGGAGCATCGACACCATCAACTGGTGGGAGGGGTAGAGGGGGTGGTAGGGGTGGATTCATGAATTTTGGAGAAAGAAAAGATCCTCCACACAAAGGAGAAAAGGTTCATACGTATCAAGCATCTGGATCTATCAATTGAAAATATTCTCTTTGTCAATAAATTGAAACTTCTTTTGTGTGTCAGGAAGTCCCTGAAGGTGCTCCTGACTGTTTAGCTGGCTTAACTTTTGTGATCAGTGGAACACTGGATAGGTATTTCATTCTATATTTATATAGATTTCACATATTTTTCTGGACTTGCATGGGGCCAAACTCGGTTTACAGTTTATTGCTTCTTCATCTTTTATTCCCCATTTCCCCAGTTATTTGTTGTTATTTAAGTTCTCTACTTCTCTCTCTATTTAGAGTGTATAGTTCATAATTATTACATGTCATATTTCACTATCTTGAGTCTTTATATTTTAACTTTTGCATATTTACAGTTTGGAACGAGAAGAAGCTGAAGATTTGATTAAACGCCATGGTGGCCGTGTCACTGGATCAGTCAGCAAGAAAACGGTTATATAATGCATTATATTCAATTGTAATTGAATTTACATAATCAGCATGTGATTAACATCCTTTGTTTGTAGAATTATCTGTTATGTGATGATGACATTGGGGGACGGAAGTCTGCAAAAGCCAAAGAGCTTGGGTTAGCATTCATATATTTATACTTTTACAAGGTATTTTAAACTTTTTCCACATTTTACTATCACTTATGTTTCCTATTTCTCTTTCTTTTTATAGGACTTCCTTCCTCACAGAGGATGGGTTGTTTGATATGATTCGTGCATCAAAACCTGTAAAAGCTCCTTCAAAAGAAGAATCTAAGAAACCTGTGAATAACTCTGTTGCATTAGCATCCCAGTCAAAAGGTCCTCTGAAAGCAGAAGCCAAGGGTAAGCCCTAACAAGCATGTGCTTCTATTTTATGGTTTTTTTATTGTGTGGGTTGTGCTTTTTGTTTCCATTTTTGTATTGATGAATTAGCAGCAGCTCTTAGAGTAAAGTTGTTACTTGTTACAATCAAAGGGTGTTTGTTTATTTATATGTTCCAACTTGCATTCCTTTATAACAAATGCAGTCTCTCTATCTTCACGCTCACCTTCTGCCCAAGCCAAGCCGAAGACGGCAAATACCATTATTCAGTCTTCTTTGATGTGGACAGAGAAATATCGACCTACAGATCCAAAGGATATCATAGGGAATCAGTCACTTGTATTATTTCTAGTCCTCATTATCATATTTTGTGGTTAAATTTTGTTCTTATATATACCTGGATTTGGAGAATCATTTTACATTTTATTAAATCTAATGGTATACAGGTTTCACAGCTTCGAAATTGGTTGAAAGCTTGGAATGAGCAATTTCTTGACACTGGTAATAAAAAGCAGGGAAAAAAGCAAAATGACTCTGGTTCCAAAAAAGCTGTCTTGTTAAGTGGAACCCCTGGTATAGGAAAAACAACTTCAGCAAAGTTGGTCTGTCAGGAACTTGGTTTCCAAGCCATAGAGGTAGCAACATTTCTTTAAAATTTATATATCTGGTAAAGGTATTTCATCATCTATTTCCTCTCACTTGTGTCCATATATTTATTGAAGGTAAATGCTAGTGACAGCCGTGGAAAAGCTGATAGCAAAATTGAAAAAGGAATCAGTGGAAGCAATGCAAATTCTATCAAGGAACTTGTGACCAATGAGGCCCTTGGTGCTAATATGGATCGGTTGGTCTTGCTTTATCATAATATGTAATTCGCATGAGTTCATAAGATTCACCTTGTTAAGTCTCTGTAAGTTTTGTAAATTTCAGGTCAAAGCATTCCAAAACTGTGCTCATTATGGATGAGGTTGATGGGATGTCAGCTGGTGATAGGGGTGGTATTGCTGATCTTATTGCTAGCATCAAGATATCGAAAATTCCTGTTATCTGCATTTGCAATGACCGTTACAGCCAGAAACTGAAAAGTCTTGTGAGCTACTGTTTGCTTCTTAGTTTTCGGAGGCCTACAAAGCAACAGGTCTTTCTGTGTTTATCATTTATAAAAAAAAATTGCTTCTCTTTTATGTAGAAGTTAAAATCTTTAGTCAGATTAAGTCCTTTTATTGCTCTCTTTTCATCCAAATCATATGGGTTTTTTCCAGTTCTGTTTTATTTAGCTTGTGAAAACATTAGGGATATCATCTGACAAATGATTTATGGTTATTTATATGCAACGTATTAGAGTTAACTTTGCCAGTTACTTGAAGAAATGAGATGAGAATTGATTGTTCTCTTGTAATTGCGTGATACTTCTGAGAGATGGAAATACCCTTTCATCAAGGCTGATACCTGATTTCTAACTGTTTAATAATTCTTCTTTCTTTCATGATCGCATTATATTACTTGACTATGGAACAAGAACAAGATTTATTTTAGAATTTTTTTTTTTTAATATATGCTTTCAATTAATTGGACTTGCTGAGTTCTTGAATGTTGTAAGCTTAAATGTGAACTTCCACATCTGTCTGTCTTCTTATGATATTGGTGTTCCATCTACTTCATTGTGTGGCTTTCTTGAATCCTGAATATTTTCGTGTCGCATAGTATCTTGACCTTGGAATAGAATATTATTTTCAATGATCTATTCTAGAAATTCCTTTTAGTTTTTTGAGCTCGAAGCTAAAGAATTCAAATTATTTTCTATTAAAACTCATCGGTTTGGTTTGCTGCTTTTGACTGGGTTTTCTTCTATTATCACTTAGTTTGGCTATATTGTTATCCTTAAGTGAATCTAATTGTAAAAATTATTTAATCAGATATAGGAGAAAGTACATATATTCGTTCACCCCCACTTTTTAATCTAGCTCCTAGGAGAAAGTATACCCCTAGTTCTTTTTTAAGTGTATGGTGAAATGTGGGAGTGTTGAAAATAATTTTTCATTTATGCCAGATGGCAAAGAAGTTGATGAATGTTGCAAAGGCTGAAGGGCTTCAAGTTAATGAGGTGAGTATCTGATAACTTACACATTTCTTATTTCTTGGAGTTTTTAACTGTAATAATTGTGTGGACTTTGTGGGTAGAGAACTACTTTGAATCATTGATACCTGTCTCTTGGAAAAGTGTATAATTTTTCATTCATATTGATTAACCTATTTTCTTTGATCGTTCACCATGATTGTTTTAAGATTGCTCTTGAGGAACTAGCAGAAAGAGTTAATGGAGATATGCGCATGGCGCTAAACCAATTACACTATATGAGCCTCTCCATGTCAGTTATTAACTATGATGATATCAGGCAACGCTGTCTTACCAATTCGAAGGATGAAGACATTTCACCATTTACAGCTGTCGATAAGTATGATATTTATACTATCTCAGTATTACACTTAAACCATCTTTAATGTCATATGCTGTTAATTCTAATTGCTTATTTGGCATACACTGTTGTGAGTTGCATCTTAATTGTTAATCTTTGTGGTTGCTTACTTGGCATTCAGTTTTTCTTGCCCTTACAAACTGTGGCATTTTATTAACCTTTTTATTCATTTATTGGCCCCAGTGGTCTGTTTACTGTGATCAAATTGCTCTGATATTTAGTAGGCAAAATTAGTGGTATATATATATATATATAAAGTGATGTGGATATATGTTACATATGAGTTGAATATTGCATACCTTCATTCATGGCATTGAAATTCCAATGTGCATGTAAAAAGGACTAAAACCATATTTTATTACTCCAGAATTAGGGTCAATATCAAGTATTGACAAATCATAGCTAGTAATTTGATAGGATAAGAAAAAAATCTGTTGAGGATAAGGATTCAATTGACACGGTCTCTAGGGAGCAAAATATGGTTTTAGTATATTAAAAAGCACTTTTCTTTATAAAACCTGGTTCTCTTAGCTGTCTTTTTGTTCCAGTCAAAATTTGCCATTCTGGACAAGGCCTCTTTGGAATGATTATGTTTTAAATTAGCCAGTGTTTGAGGATCCCGATCTTTGAGATGTATTTTCATTTCATCTGTTGATTACTATTTATTGAGTTATTTCACTA